>VZUI01023721.1:0-26371 GCA_013401135.1 Cettia cetti | reverse complement strand
GGGGCCCTGCCCACCCCTCGGCTCGGTCGGGCGCTGCGTCCCGGCCGGTGCCCGCCGGCCGCCCCGCCCTGCCCCGGGCCTGCTCGGGAGTATCCTCTCCGCCCGGGTTCAAAGAGGGCTCTCCGTCCCCCTCTCGCTCTGCGGCGCTTTGTTTCCAGCCAACGAGAGAAATATTTCGGATGAGCCTCTCAGACTTTTGGATAAAATCTTGCAATTGTTCGCAGAAAATCTTTCACTTTCTGGATAAAATATTCTGTCTTGGACAGCGAGTTTTTGCTGGGAAACTTTATTTGCATGGAAATTGCTGGCAAAGAATGAAAGGAAAATTTTTCCCTTCCTTAAAAAAAAAAAGAAAAAAAGAAAAAAAAAAAAGCCCCGAACAGCCCTTCGCAGTGGAAACACGGATTAACTCTTGTTTTACAGCATCAGAAAATGGTGATTGCAATTCAACAGCTTCAACAACTGAGGACTTTCCTCATCTTCGACTTAGGACTTGTTTACCTAGGGTAGTGTTTTCAGAATGAAGAGGCAAAGGGACTGAAAGTCCTTGTGTTCTCACCTAAGGCCAAAAAAATTCTGTTACAAAGTAAAATCTTTTAATTTTCAGTGTGGGCAAAAGCTATGGGGATCCAGCGGAGAGGGCTAGTGAACTGCTCAGAAGGATGTACACAAGACAGTGAGAAAGGGAGAAATGCAGGAAAGGATTTTGGAAAGCAGCGACTGCAAGCAGGGAAGGAGAAATAAACCTGACAGAAAACTCAGGCAAGGCATCTTAAGACTTTTTGCTCACATTTCAGTAGCTTTCTGAAGAGCCTTTGGCTTTGGATACAGCTGGTTCAGGGAGAGGAAAATGGGCATGTCTCCACCTAGGCACGACATGCTCTGCTTTGGGGAACTTAAGTCACTCCTAAAGGAAAGGATGTTTGTGCTCCTGTGAAGGTCACCATTTGTGTTGATGGAAGGATGCACATGTGAACTTGGGATCAAAGCCTGTGGGGTCCCCAAACACTGATGCAGGCATTGTTTTAATCCTCATCCAAAAGCATCATCCATCCAAAAGGGTCATCCATCCAAAAGGGTCATTTCCCACCCCTGGAACAGCCTTTTCTCTTCCAGTTTCTTGTGCATGCCCAAGAAACACTGGGCCTCCAGTTAATGAAGTGCACCTGTCACTTCGGCATTTCCATGGCTGATGGATTCACTGCCAGGCTTGGCCACAAACTAGGCTCTGCTGCTTCGCTTGTCCAGCCTGCAAATTGTACAGTGCATAAAACCCATGACATACAATATTAGGAATTAGAATATGCTTTTTAGGGCAATCTGTGACTGTCTCTTTCGGTTGCCAAGGAGCTGACAGGAGAAGTGTACACTTGCACCTATTTTCCCCAAATCGCACCAGCGAGAGTGAAGAGGGGAGCTAGGGCTTCTTGTTAAGGTCAGCTGTAGCAGGCTGAGCCAAATGCAGGGCATGAGATGATGATAAGAGGTTCCTGGAGACACAAGACTCCTGCCTGCATCCCCCCTTCCCTCCTTTCTCAGGGCATGTTCTTCCAGGGTTGCTGAGGAGTTGCTTAGCTGTTTACTGATGCATCACCTTCCCAAGGCAGGGCATTGCCTTGCAGTCCCCATTGAGTCATGGCCTGCTCCTCCAGAAAGGGAAATATTCATTGAACTCGACCATTCCTTTACCTTTTGGGCCTCTGTCCACATGAGCTCATGGGGCAAATGGGGAACTCACGTTATTTTCCCATTCATGGGCTCAACATGGATGTGCCCCATCTCAACAAATATGGAGATGTGCTCTGGGCTGGGCAGGATGTTTCATGAAAAGTCTGTCCTAGTCCTTTTCTCCCATTTCTAGCCCATATTCTTGCATTGCAATGTAATGCTGGTATCTTTCTAAGGCCATGGAGGCCAGCAGAGAACCATCATCAGAAAACCCAACTTCTGCCAATGGAGTTGTTCTTCTGCCTGCCCCTCAGGTAGCTGGATGTTATTCCAATAACTGTAGGAGCTTCAACTGATGTGAGGCTCAGGGGTTTCAAGGAAAGCCAAGACACAAACCAGGTGGAGCCCTCTCCAGATCCGCAGTTTGGGACAGCAGTGAGAGCTGCAGAAGCACGGCTCCCTGTGCAGTTACCCCAAGTTTCCATAACAGATGTTTGAGCACGGATCTGGAGCCGCATGGGCAAAGCTACTGCTGGAGCTGCTGCTCTGATGCAGAGCATGAGCCAGCACCACTAGAGAGCTGAATGTAAAATCTCTTTTTGCCAGAAACACTACAGGGAAAACATTAGCTCTAGCTGCTCTTGCTGCCCAGCAGCGGTGCCACAGGGAGGGCACTGCAGACATCTGGCACGGCAGACAGCGATGGCAGTGACATACTGGGAAGGGCCTCCAACCAAGAGCAGGGGAGGAAAGGACCTCAGCTGTGGCAGCAGGAGGGGCAGGCATGAACGACTTCAGGAAATTCAGCATCCTGGATGAGTGGGCAGCTGGGCTGGATGACTGTAATGATCTTTTCAGACCTTAAAATTTATTACTGTAGCTTTTAGCTCTGGGTAGCCAAAGGCAGTTGCTCCTCGAGGAAGAGGGTTGATTCATCTCCAGCACAGGAATTCACTCTGCTTATTCTCTCTCGCCTGTCACATCTCCTTCAGCTGTAACTCACTTGTCGGCCTCTCAGATAGGAGCAGGGTTGCTGCCTCTCTGCAGGACTTCAGATGTGAGATAAATCCCTTTGCATCCCAATGCCACAGGAATGCTTTCCTAGACCTCTGACATCCCTGTTAAAAGATGACCGCTCAAAGAATTCGAGGCACAGCTCTTCAGGCCCTTTGGTGTGCTTTCAGCAGGGCAGGGCAGGGCTGCTGGCTGAGGGACTCAGGGAAGCCCGCCCCCGGGCCCTTGTGGATTTTAACTTGCAAATCTCAGGAATTAAGCTTGCAATTTTCCTTTTGCTCTTTTTATAATGATCTAATACGTTGTTTTCCTACAGAGGTCAGCCAAACTTTTATGATTTAGACCTTGAAGGATTTGCAGATGATGGCAGCCTTAGGAAAAAAAATCTCAAAATCTCTTGCTTAGCTAATGCCTGTGCAATCAGCTCGAGTCAGGCAGTGTTAAACCATACAAAAATCCATGGAGAAATTAACAACAGCAATTAAATGGCAGGAGCAATGAATATGAGAAGGGACACCGAACAATGGACAAGGACACCTTGCAGGTTAAAGATTAAAATGGCAAATGCACATGTCTTGTCATATGGTTCTGTCCCTATTACTTATTCCTTACATGGTCTGCCTGGCCTTACCTTTTAAGTTTATCAGTATGTACTCACCAACAGTACATACTTTAGCTAGCAGTAGAGTATATCTACAAAATGACTTCATAACATGCATCTGTCATAAACCCCACATTATGTTCAGTTATTCAGTTGTAGCTTTGCCTTTTTAATAATACTTCTAAAGTAAATATATGCTTGGATTTCTCCATGTGATTCCAGGCAACATTATTTTATTTCATCTCATCTCCTGCCGTAGGTTCTACATCCTTCACTGAAATGTACACTACCATAATTCAACCTTGGTGTCCTAAAAGTTCCCTATGCAGTACAGGGGAACCTTCTTCTCTTTCATCTTTCACGATCCAGGCTGCAGCTGCGAGCAGCCGTGCAGGGAAGTTGGATGTCACTGGCTGCGTTGTCAGTGCTGTCTCTTCAAGGGGCTCTGTAAGGTCACCACCATATTTATAAGCATAGGGGAAAAGACTTTTCTTTTTCTGGTATTCATTATTTCATCTTTTGAATTACATCTTTGTCCTTGAAAGAGGGCCTGCTGCAAGAAACATCAAGATGCTCGGCTTTAAGATTCATTTTACATTCCTGTGAAGATCTTAATTTATTGGAAAAATGGAGGTTATTTTCTTCTTCAGCTAAGATTTCTTCATCACAATGTTCTCTAGTCAGTGACTGAAAAATAGCTCTTGGGGCTGTATAATTTGTGCTTCTGCAAGCCTGCTAGTTCTTTTATTATTAAGAAAATGCCTTGGTTTGGGAATGAGAAATAAGGTGGTTTTCTTCAGAGACATATTTTGAATATGCAGGCACTCATTTTGAGGAAAAGTATCCCTGGGTGGATACCTACAGAAGGAAAATAATTTTCATTAAAGATATTTAAGTGAAAATGCATTTGGATTAGAAATAAGACGTGTTTTACAAATATTCTTTCTTCTTTCAAAAAGCATAAATTAATGTTTGAAAGGAAGTCCAAAAGGTTATGGTTGCTTCTGCATGACTCACCATACTTCCTCATGAAGATACCTCCTTTTCCAAGTGAGATCTTTGGATCAAGCAGAAGAAGAAAGAAGGATGGAGACATGACCGAACAAGGTTGTATGGCTTATGCTGTACAGGAAACAAGAGCAAATGGTTGCTGTGTTCCTTTCTGGCCTTCTAATAATTTTGTCAGTTTCATAAAAAGTTCCCCTTTCCCCTCATATGCTGCCAAACAACATTGCATCACCCTGATTTCAGAATTAGTCTGTATTAGAAATGGTGTGTGTGTGGTGATGCCTGGCTTTGGGACTTTTCATCACTTGAAAGAGCAGCAGTTAACCCTACAGCTCTTTACAACAGGGTGTGCATGGCCACATCTTCCTTTTCCCCTGATCTCCAAGGGCAACCTACCTCACACAAACCACCACCATGATCCATGTCCTGCTAAACCAACAGAAAGGGTCTCCACTGGCTTCAGTGGGAGTAGACAAAGTTTTGTGTGCCCACATTCCCTCTCCTGGTTCAATACCTGGAGCCACAGAGCTGTAGATTCTGCCTTGCCCTATTAATTGCAGCACTCGTGCTTAGCTCTCAGTTGTCCTCTCTCCATCCCATTTTCCTGGAGGACTCCACTCCAGGATGGGTTAGACATAAAATCTTTTCTTTCTCTGGCACTTGTTATTTAATTTACGCAGCTGAGCAGATCTCATCATGCTTGCTGTTGCTCTCTGCCTCGTGAACTTGCAGTCTAGAAAAGGTATGGATAGACTGAGAAAGCCATTGCCCTTAAGCCTGTCGTCAGCCTTTCTGCTGCATTTTACAAAAGATGACAATTATCCTCTCTGGCTTTGGAAAAGAAACTAGATAAAATGCAGAGATTATGAAGGGAAGCAGTCATATTACAACAATTCTGGGCAACGAAATAATAGTTGTGGGTGGAGTGAAAGGATGGTACAGTGTCATCCAAATGCGCACTGGTGCCAGCGTGATCTTTCTAGCCACAGTCAAAAGAACTTTATGCAGCCCTTTGTTTGCTTTCACACTGGGATATAAAAGGCGAAATGTTCCATAGACTGAAGTGACCAGGATGTCATTAGTGTTATTTTACATAGGGTTTCAGGGGAGATGGCTTCAAGTGTTCATGCACAGGGTTTGGACTAAGGATCTCTATCAAATCGAGGGGTTTTTTTCAGTGAAGTAATTGGTGGTGTTGCAGCTTGAGTGGAGCACAGCTCTTTACTGAGGACTTCATATTTAATCTTTTCTCACTAGGACTTCAGGAACTAATAGAGTGTTAACAAAAGAGTGAGAATCACATTTTTCTGCACATTTTGTTATTATAATTGTAATATTATAGTGCTGTTTACTCAACCAATATAAACCCAGTGCTCTTGGCAAATACTTACAATGTGTGTGCTCTGAATTTATTCTTTGCAAAGCAGACTTTACACACCACAGATGAAAATGCTTCAGTCTTTATTTAAATAGGAAATAAAAGGGATTGCATTACTCTGCTTCTTTGCAAGCTGAAAAAAAAAAGGCATTGTCCTCTTTCAGAGTTCAGATTTCATTTTCTCCAAATGAAGTTGCAGTGGTTAGTTTTACAAAACCTCTATTCTTTTCTTTTTTTCACAGATCTGCAAATTTCCTATCTTTAAAGTGTTTGCACAGAGTCAAAAATGAAACAATAGAAACACAAATCTTCAAGCTGGCATGAAAAATGGCAAGAACAAGATTTGAATACTTCTTAATACCAGTGTAGCTGTGAGATTTCTTTTAAATGATTTTTTTCTGAAAATTCTGTACTTTATTTATGAGGGCAAATCAGAATGTAAAGTAGAGAAGACATTTCTAAAGATTTTCTTGGGCTGTTAAAGCTACATCTGAAGACATATAGACATATAATAGAAACACATAGACTAAACTACTATTGTATTTTACACTTCAGCATTTTTGCAAACTTCTGTAATTGTGTCTTTTTAATGCATTAAAACAAACAGCAAGGAAATAGAAAATATTTCTTCCACAGCTGTGTTTACAACCTTAAATGTGTTTTTTTTTTTTCTCAACCAGGCAACCAGTCTGAGATAAGAGGTTTCCCTGCTGTGTAACACAGCATAAGCAGAAGCACACACAGCACCTACCTGGGGTATTCCAACACACAAGAGTAGTGGAAAATTAAAGAAATAGAATGGAAAATCAATAGCTTTTTCCAGTGAGACACATTTGACACAGCAATAGACATACTTTTATAATATATGAATGTACATAAGATGTTGGAGAATTTCTTTCAGTGACAATTTTGTTCATACAGGGGAAAAAAGAATATTCAAACTTTCTTGGAGAAATCCAAATTTTAACTGTAAAATTTTAAAACAGATCCCCATTTTACCACAATGTGAATCATGATTTTCCACTTTCTTTACTACTTTGGGGAGCATATTTTACATAAATAATAGCCTAATTAGCTATTCCTAGGAAAATGAAAATATTTTGTCAAAATTGAAAATATCTGAAAAATGTTTTTTAGTTGAAATCTGCAATACTTTCAGAGATTTCTTGGAGAGTTTTAATGTGCTTGAATATCTATTGAGAAATGAAATCGAATTTTTTTTTACCACCATTTCTGTAGAAGAAATGGTGGTAAAATTCACTGCAGAAAAGTATCTTTCCATTGAAATTATCAATATTGCTTTCTGATTTTCAGCCATTGCTAATATGATGTAACCACTTTTCGAAAGGTTCAGACATTTTTAGTTAGGATTTTATTTCATCAGAAAGTGGTATGGATCTTTTAAAAACTTACTTTAAATTATCACTCAGTAATTATTCCAAATGACATAGGAATTAGAAATTCTGACAAATTTTTTGGGTCAAGTAAAACATACATTTTTCCTGACTGAAATGAAATATTTTATTTCAACTTCAAGTGTTTCTTTCAGTTATTTTGTTTTGTATAAAGGAAATGAAAGAAAATTTGTAATCACAGAATGAAAATGTGTTGTAAAACATCAACATGGACTTTTCAGGCTTCCATACTATTTTTTTTCTTCAGTATGGACAGCTGAAGATACAAACCTCAGAATCTAGTGATGGAATATTTCTGACTAATCAAATTTACAGTTTTTGTTAAAAAACAACTTTGGCTGAAAAAAAGTGATTGGAACCTACTTTGTTGTCTAAATCAAGCACTGGCCAATGAAGCGTAAGCCCTGAGAGCAGACAGGCACTTAGAAAAGGAGGACCATGATGTTGATGAGGGGACTGCTGGAGCACCTCTCCCATGAAGACAGGCTGAGAAAGTTGGGGCTGTTCAGCCTGGAAAATAAAAGGTTTTGCAGAGACCTCATAGCAACCTTCCAGCATCTGAAGGGGCCCACACGGAAGCCAGAGAGGGACTCTTTGGCAGGAACTGTAGAGACAGGACAAGGAATAATGGTTCAAACTGAAAGAAGGGACATTTCTAGGTTAGATATGTAGGAGGAATTCTTTACTGTGAGGGGGTGAGACACTGGAATAGGTTGCCCAGAGAAGCTGTGGCATTTCCATCCACGGAAGTGTTCAAGGCCAGGTTGGAGGCAGCTTTGAGCAACCTGGTCTAGTGAAAGGTGTCCCTGCCCATGGCAGGGGGATTAGAACTAAATGACCTTTAAGGTACTTCCAACCCAAACTATTCTATGATTCTATGATTCTGTGACTCTAAAAGTTCTTCTCAGCAGCTGAAATTTTATGCAATCTCCTTTGTCTTGTTTGAAGATTCTGCCCATGAACTTTGGGCATAATTTGGTCAGTAACCTTCATTAACATGATCTTTGCAGCTTGCCTTATTTTAGCCACATAAAATCCAGGTTTCAAGTCTTGGCTCATACCTTCAGCTTCCATTTCTGGCATGGAGAAGAACTGGATGTGTCTCAAGGTGGGCTCACTCTCTCCTAGGAGAGACATTATGGGAAAGCTGTGTGGATAAAACCCTGAACTTCTACCAAGAATATGGTCACACTCAGGTGTTTAGGATACAGGTGGATGCTAATGTAAACTAATATAACCTGTCAGGAGCACCTTCCAGATCACCTATAATACACTCTGAATATTTAGCACAGTAAGGGCATATAATCCAGGACAACCACCAAGAACCAGCAAATAAAGGTGGTTTTGTTCTGTGTGCACATATTCCATGAGTTTAATGTTTGAGTCTTCAAACACTTAGCTAAACCCATCATCTGCATGAGTGCCACTCCAGGCACCATGGACAGGTATTCAATCACAGGGACAAGTGTAGCATGGTCTCAGGAGGATCTGAAGTCAGAATACTCCAAACAGAAGTGACACAACTCTTCTTAATAATGAAGATAATTAAACCTCAGACACCATAATCTAAGCAAATGTCATGGCAAATTCATTACCATCAGCAAATCATGTCAAAAGTGTTTTGGAGCCAGGCTGCTCCCACTGGTGCCAGGGGAGCTTAACCATGGCCTTCCCTAGAAGCCAAGTCAGGTCAGCACCCAGCTTCTGCAAAGTCTCAGCTTATTGTCACAAGCTCTAGCTTAGTCATTGGATAAGGCATGGAAAAGAGCCACCAGATGAAATTTTGTTTCTGTGCTGCAGCAGATGAAGCTGGCTGCTTGCTCTTGCAGCATGTATTTTCACCCCTTACTACATCCTCCACAGCATCTGGCTTTAAATAGGACTTTGAGAAGTGTTTAGAAATAGTTTTGGTTATGAGAGACCTTAGCAAAGTCTGTGTCACAAAGTTAATAAGGTAAATCCAAGCTATTCCTAAAACTCGGGAGGTGTGTGTTTAACTTAGTTCACATCCCTGGTGGGCTGGCCTTGTCCAGCATCTCAGTACCCATACTGCTGCTCACTCACCCCATTCAGAAGGAATAGGAAGAGTAAAAAGAGCAAGAGAACTCCCAAGGTGTAATGGCAGTTGCATTGGTGAAGAAAAGAGGAAAAAACAGCAAGCAAAGCAAAGGCAACCACCCACCACCTCGCATGGGCAGACCAATGCCCAGACAGTTGCTGAACTTGATCGACTTGGAAACCAGCTCTGTACCCCTCCTTCTTCTTCTGCCTCAGGTTTTACTGCTGAGCATGATGTTACAGGATAAGGAGGTGCACAGCTGCAAAACACTGATCCTTCCTTAAAGGATGTGTGAATTTCTAAGCACTTGTAACCATTAAAAAGCAGAAAAAAATAGATGTAGGGCTAGATTTGTCCTACCTGCGATGCCTAGAGAGTCCTTTCTTTAGGATGGTATTTGAGTCATGGGATGTGAGTTTCCTTAAGGAGGATAACAGGATAAGAAGCGTTTTGTTTTTCTTTCTCTCTCTTTTAAAAGAAGAATGACTGTTTACTTGCACAAACAATGCAATGAACCTTCCTATTCCCTTTCAGAAGAAACCTGGAGCTGCAACTAGTTAAAAACCACTTTCTGCAACACAAAGCACTCTTCTGCTCACCAAGATATTTATAGAGGAAATTAGCACAACTTCTTCATAAATCTGTTGGATTAAAAAGTGATATGGCTGGCAAACATGGTTTCCCTCTTTAGCTTCTTGAGCTTTTCTGTCATAACAAACATTGTCCCCCAATTGTGGCACCCTTTCCTCTCACAAATTTTTGAGTGGTGCTGGAACACACTCTGATATGATTCTCTTTCATTGCTGACACCTTTATGTCATTTTATGGATTTGTGCTGACAGCATTTCATTTCGACATCATTATAGCATCTCAACTGACTTTTCCACACTGAGCACACCAAGAGGCTTTTGTAATGATGCTACACTAAGAACAGTTAGAATAAACAGGTGATTAACATGATTGCAAATAACCTCACTAAAGATTAATTACTATGCATGAACATGAACAGGTTTTCTTGCTTAAATTTTCAGCTGTTGCAAAAATTTCATATTTTCTATCTTTTACAAATGGTCAAGAGATTCAAGCTACAGGTAAATCTACCCTGCAACTGGAAGATGCAGAGCCTGGTGGGTTCACAGACTGCTGTTATGGCTAGCAAAAGTGGGCACAGCATTCACCAGGAGTCAGGAGCCAGTTCATCATCTTTGGTTCCTTGGAAGCCAGGTGCCTGAGCTGGGCAGCAAGGTGCCCTGGTGTCTCAATTAAAGTCAGATTAAAGTCAGCAATTTGGGCTCCCACATCTATCTCACCACTGTCTCCACCTCTGTGAGAATATCCTCAGGCAGATAGAAAAGCAGAGATCTATTTTCCTCTCCTTTACATTTTATCCTTTACATTTTTCTTGTCCTTTACACCTTTACACTGCAATTACATAGTCGGTTGTATGGGAAAAAATGTGCACCTGAAAGAAGAAAAATTTATGGTGTGTTTTTAGTCAGCTAAATCCTCAGACAAATGTTCCAGCAAGTCCTGGCTTCATGGGATAGGGAACAGGACTGAGAGGAATCAGACAAAGAAGTAGTGAGCTGGGAATACAACTATTTAAGAAAGTGCTGCATATTTTGTATTTGATATTTATGTATCAGCTGATGTAGATCAAAAAAATTATCAGGGGGAAGTTCTAAATGATCTTATTCGAATGAGAAATCCCAGGTAAATGTGAAAGTCTGGAGGCACAGCACTGGGAGCTCAGCAGCC
This sequence comes from Cettia cetti, assembly GCA_013401135.1. Classification (NCBI taxonomy): domain Eukaryota; kingdom Metazoa; phylum Chordata; class Aves; order Passeriformes; family Sylviidae; genus Cettia; species Cettia cetti. The sequence continues at coordinate 15,470 of VZUI01023721.1, read as the reverse complement.
TGAGACTGCTCTCAGTTGAGGAGTACAAAGTTTCCTTCATGTGCTTTGGAAAGTGAGCAGCCATAGCATATATGACATGAATGTGGAGTGTAGGAAATGGGTATAGGACCCATGAATTATTAAGCTGATGTTTTGTCACAACTTTTTTTTTCTTTTTTGCAAGAAACTCCTTTGGAATATTAATAAAGACTAGTTCTGCATCTTGGATAGCTCTAATTGCAGCTGAATTTATCTGTAAGACAGCAGGTGAGGCTGCTGTGATCCTTAAACATGTTCTGTCACTGTACAGCCCAGAGGATGCTGCTGTAGTACCTACGGACCTCTGTCTGTTCATGCAAGAGTTTGATCATCTAGACAGTCCAAGTGGTCCTCATTTACAGGGCCTCTGTATGTATACCATACACCTCATATCCAAACCTGGAAACAGCTACAGTTCCCATCCATACTTGTGGGTGACCCACAGAATCACAGAATAAACTAAGTTGGAAAAGACATTTGAGGTCATTAAGGCCAACCTTTGACCAACACCATCTCATCAACTAAACCATGGCACTGAGTGCCACATCCAGCCTTTTTATAAACACGTCCAGGGATGGTCACTCCACCACCTCCCTGGGCAGATCATTCCCATGCCCAACCACTCTTTCAGTGAAGAATTTTTTCCTGATGTTTCACCTAAACTTCCGCTGGTGCAACTTAAGACTGTGTCTTCTCATCCAATCAGTTTTTGCCTGGGAGAAGAGACCAACCCCACCTGGCTACAGCCACCTTTCAGGAAGTTGTAGAGTGACAAGGTCACCTCTGAGCCTCCTTTTCTCCAGGCTAAACAGCCCCAGCTCCCTCCGTCGTTCCTCACAGGGCTTGTGTTCCAAGCCCCTCATCAGCCTCCTTGCCCCCTCTGGATGCACTCAAGCATCTCAACATCCTTCCTAAACTGAGAGGCCCAGAGCTGGACACAGCAATCAAGGTGTGCCCTCACCAGTGCCAAGTGCAGGGGAAGAATGACCTCCCTGCTCCTGCTGGATACACCATTCCTGATCCAGGCCAGGTGCCCTTGGCCTTCTTGGCCACCAGGGCACACTGCTGTCTCATGTTCAATTGGTTGTCACCAGTACCCAGAAAGGCCAGGTCCCTTTCTGCCTCACCACTGTCCAGCCACTCTGTCCACCATTGGAAGTGTTCAAGATAGAGCTGGATGGGGCTTTGAGGAACCTTATTTAGTGAAAGATGACCCTGTCTATGGCAGTGGGGGAGGTGGGCTGTGATGATCTTTAAAGGATCCTCTCAACCCAAACCAGTTACCTGCCTGTGCAAAGGTCTCCCAGTCCAGGAAGAGTTTTAGATGTATCCATGAGCAAGAAAGAGGATGAGCCACTCTAAGGGAAGAGCAGTACTTCTCTTGTGCCATCTCAGGTTATTCCTAGTGAAGCCTGAGCAGAGATTTGTGAAATGAAGCTCGTCTTTTCAAATCCAAGCCTATGCCTTTCCGCTGCCTCACCCCAAGACAGATGTGCTGCACCAGTCTCCAGAAAACCTGATTCATGGCTTCATCCTTAGCTCATTGCCAACAAGCAAAAGATTTCCGTTGACTTCACTCAATTTCACACTGGCCCCTGGGACTCAAAACACACTGCAAAAGGCCAGTTTTCTGCTGAATCTGTCAAGGGTGTCCTGTGTTGTGAGAGCCAGCAGGGCCTCACTGGTTGCTGCCAGCAGGGAATTTGGCCTTCCATGCCATTTCCAGCATAGATGTTGCAAGATGATGGTTAAACGATTTCTCTTGAGTTTTTACTGATAAAAAATATGTCAGACTTTTTGGAAAATCCTACCTCTTGTACTACTGCCAAGTGTTTCCTTCTCTATTGCTACCAAGTTTTGACTTCAAATGGAACTTTCTAATTACATCACAAATATTATATCATGCAAATTTGGAACCTCTTAACATAGTCCAGAATAAAATAGCTGAAAAATAACAGACTATAGCCTCTTTTCATTACACTCTGAAGGTCTAAAAAGTTCTGAAGTATAAATTCTCAATCCTGTCTGAGTGTTGAAGAACAGATGACCTCACAGCAGAAAGAGCTGGTTGCGTAAAGAAGTTGGCTAAACCATGAGACATCATTTCTATCTTCTTCTGTTGGCATCTTTTGTAATAGTTTATTAACAATGATTTGTGTCCTGTTGAGTAAGCTGTGTTTGTATAACACCATTGGCACTACATTAAGCTGAAGCCAAGGGTATTCTGGCTAGTTAGTCACAGCTATCAAATGCTTGGAACTTAATTTTCACTCTTTTCTGGCTAAATATTTTTAACAAATATTTTGCTGCAGGGTAGAGAAAATCCTAAATACTCAACAGTATTGTTTGCAGGACCAGACAGGCATTTGCAGCCAGATGAATATGTTTGATGTGCTTTTGCAGTGGAAACATAATGACATCTACTGGCCGATGAAGATGGCTGTCAGAGCGTCTGCTGGAGCATAACAGCCCAAAGTCGACTCTGCAAGGAAAGGGGATGACATTCTTCTGACAGGCAGGATGACAGAACAACACCCATAGATATCTCAAGAAATACAACAGAGATTTAAAAAAAGAAAATATAAAGTATTTTATTTATATACCACTTGTTTATTGTTTGTTGAAAAACAACCAACCAACACAAATCCTCTGTTGGTGCAAAGGTTTTCTGTTGTCCTCAGTAGTGGCTGTCAGAGTTTAAAAAGTTAAAGCACCTTACATTGGGTGTAGCCAGCTAAAATTCACAAACAAGATCCAGAATGCACAAGTGCCCCCTCTCCTCTTAAAAGAAGGGATACACGTAAGCAGGACTTTTTGATACCCTAAAATGACACAGTTCTGCATGGCACTGATATTAGTGCAATCTCTGTAAGTCTTGTGCAGAAGACTATATCTAATCTACCCCAAAGGCATGATGCCCCAGCAGTATGGTATTTCCCTTGCAAATAGTGTTATTAAAAATAAATAAAGGAGGCAATAAAAACATCTCTGTCTGTAAATGTGAATGCTAACAATAGCAAGGAGAATAAATTTCCTACCAGCTCATGCTTCTTATGTTCAAAGTGTGTATAATTTTGAAATCCCTTGTCTTCCATCAACTCTGCTCCTATAATTTTTAGTTGTGTTGTCTCAACAAGATGATGCAGTCCAGCAGAACCAGCACCTCTAAAAATCATCATGCTTGCTTTCTAAAATGGATAGGCTGTGCAATTTACTCAGTGAGCGGCACTGGGTTGGAAATGTTATACAGCCAGAGTATCAGTGCAGCATCCAGAAAAGGAACTCTGTGGAAAAGAAGATTTTGGCTTCCATTCATGGAAGCAAGCCAATCCAGAACTAAGGAATACAGCATAGACTAGATCCTGTCCATGGTTGTATAGGCTTCTAGGTGGTGACAAGCGTATTGAGGCTGTCCAAAATTAATGAATACTCTGCATGGAAGTAAGAGCAGCAAATATGAGCAATGCATTAAATGTGGTCACCATAATGCACAGAGGCTTTAGTACCATTTCACATTGGATTTAGCAGAAGTCAAGAATGCGCTTGAACTGGAGCAGCATCTTGTATAAGGTGAGTGCTCCAAAGCTCTGTACAATTTTGCCTGTCACTTCCTCACTTAGATTTCATCCCTTACAGAGAATATGAGAGAATGTGAACAAAGGGATTTGACGCTAATATTATAACCCTACTGCTGAACAATGGGCCTTTCACAGTGCTGTTGCAAGGAAGAAAAGGGGAGAAGAGCGATGGCATAACACAAACAAGCAAAAAATGGTAAGGTGTTGCTCAGTCTGTGATGATAAAGATCTAAAAATGGTCCTCCTCATAGCAATAAAAGAGAAACCTGTGATAAAAGTGGTCTGACCATCAAAATATTGCAGGAAGTTCTTAGCAGATCATATGCAGCAGATGATTCCTTCTGTACATTGCATAGCAAAGGGTCAACTGTGGGCTGGATTTCTCTCCTCAAATAATTTCAGAGTATCAAAATTGGCAATTGATTCCTGACTAGCAGCATTCAGAACGCCAGACAAAACAGGAATGTGTATATCTACGAAGCTGCTTGTTTGCATGTCATCCTGGATTTTGGATCTGAGAGGCTACATTTTATTGAGACAAAAAAAAAAAAAAAAAAAAAAAGAAAAAAAAAAAAAAAAAAAAAAAAAAAAGAAAAAAAAAAAAAGGCAAACCAAGGAAATGTCTTCCATATTTTTCTGATATGTGTAACTTTTATAAACAGAGGTCTTATGGGATGTGAATTGTCATGTTAAACATAGTGACACTTAACAATGAGTAAAAAATAAAACAGATGTAGATTTCTGGGCTGCTGTCCTATGTTCCCCCACCATCATGACTTTTGCAAGTGGTCATGTATGTTATTGGTTTTCACACTGCAGTAGCTGGGATGCAGCCTGAAAACGGTCAGTGTGATACTCATGTCCCTGTTCAGTGCTAATATAAACTCTCTGTCTTTATGCTGGCAGGTGGGTGGACCATGTGTCCATGGGTGCATTTCACAATAATTCTGGGTAATAATCACTCTGTGGAGTCTCCCTAGTTATTGTCTTCCCTCATTTGACTTTTATTTACATTTCCTATGAACATACTTACATAGAAATATTAAAAAAAAATATTTGTTTAGATAAATAAAGGGTGAGCTTTTTTTTTTCCTTGCTTCCAAACTCCAAAAATCTGCTGACCAGACAAGAAGATGTTCACTGGTAACCTTCACTCCCCCTCCAAAAAGCATTGCCCTGCCTGGGTTATTTGTTTGAAGAGAATCTGTGATGTTCAACTGGGACCTAAAGATAGCAACTTTAAACACAATATTTTTAACAAACCAAAGACTTGTAAAGACATTTCTATGCTTATAATTTCTAGTGGATACAGGGGATTTTCTTGAATCCTTATCACAAATTAACATCTTTCACTCAGCCAATCATCCCAGACAATGTAGCCTTATGCTCATGCATGGGAGTTAGGAAGTAAAAATGATGAGAAATTCATTACTTAAACTTGAAATTAATCAACTAATTTTGCTTAATTTGGAAGAGTGAGAAAATACAGAGGGGCAGTTAAATACTCAAAAAATATTTATGAAGTCTCAGAAAGTAAAGGTGGGAGGGTTAAGCACCCTGGTTAAAAACACAGTTGGAAGAACATTTGTCCTTAGATGTGCCAGATCACTGCTACATCCAGTTAAACAAAGTTAGGAGGAGCCTTTAAAATAATTTTCTGCATTCCTGTCTTCAATACAGAGTTCTGTTTGCATATGTGGATGCATAAATATGTACCTTCTCCATATACATTTGTAGAGATGAACCAGAGAACTTTGCATGCACAGAACTGCAGTCTCCATCTGGATACACCTCAGATGTGAACTGCCTTATTCATTTTGTGTGCTCACTTTGAGACATCCTGGAAAATCCTGCTTTTTGGGAGTACAGAGCCTATGCCATCCTTAAGACACTTAATCCAGACTCTAGATGTGAAGAACACTGTTTCCAGCCTTACAGCCTCATCTGTCAAGCCTAAAGACAAAACTCCTCTAGGACATGCAAAACTGGACACAGGAACACCCTGGATAAGGGGTGAAGCAAAGAGTGGCAGGTGAGGATTCTGATATGCAAGCTACTCTCATCTTGCCTTGATCCCTTGCTGGTCCTGAGTAAATCTCTTCATTTTCTTCAGCAAGGAGACACCCAGTGAGGAAAGGATGACTACTAAACAGTGAATAAGCCAACTGTGGAATGGCTAAATAACATAACTATGCTAATAACTCTTAGCAGTATTTAGTCCTCATCTCCTTTAAAATACATTTTTTCATTCAGTGGCAACACTCAACTGCCTTTCTCTGGTTCTGCAGTGTGGCACAATGCTGAGATTTGGCTTACCACCGTCTGGAGATGAGATGGGATAGAATAAAAAACTTCCACATACAAAGAGTTGTCTTTGACCACTTCCTATCCTTCTCCACCCTGAAAAGACCAACCGGAAAAATGGAACAGGATGTATGTAAAATATCCTTAAGCTTGTGAGCATCTCCTGGTAGTTGGTGTTCATAAGACTTTTGAATGTTTCAGCATATCTTTAGTTCTCTTTGATTCTTCTGAGGTTATATGGGTGGTTGCTGGCAGAATTACACAAATACAGTCTTCACAGCTCAGCAATCCTTGGATCCAGATTTGGAGCTCAATGTGGGTGGCATAGGAGTAAATGCCAATAGGAAGGCTAGGACAGTGTTGTTACTTTCAGAAACTAAATGACTCAGTACAGAGCCTTTGCAAGCAGCAATTAAAGAACCAGAAGAATGTTTTGTAACTACTAAAGAGTAAGAGGGAAACCTCATTTTTTTGTAATGATGTTTTATTTTCACTCTTTAATGAATGTTTTAATCTTGCCTTAAGATATATTTCTGTTACTGAATGTCAGCTAGAGACAATCAGTATCTTTCAAATCTCTTGCTGCTAGGGCATTTCAGCCTTTGCTGTGGGGAGCACCTTTCAGTTCATTTTAGGGTTGAGGCTTCAGATCTCAATGGCTGCACGTTCCTGTTGTTGAGAGAGCCTCTACAGGATATATAGAAAGCATCTACTAAAATTCTCATAGACTTTAGATTGATTTGTACGGGTAATATATCTGATGATGATGACAATGATGTATTGTCCAAAAAGTTTTAAATAAAAACGGACACATTGATACAGTGTGTAATAATAGAGTTGTCCAAACCTCAGAGACAATATCAGCTATTGACTGAAGCGGTGAATTGAGACACAGGAAAGCCTTAAGTTGTTGTACCATCTCTGACATTGTTTTACTGAAGGCTAGGTTGGGATGATTACTCAGTTTCTCAAGTATCTCATATGTTGAATGGCAATGTGGTACTCTCAGACAATCTCAGTGTACCTGGAGGCAAGTGTGCAAAGCAATCAGTGAGTGTCAAGCATACAAGCACAGGACACAGTTTATATCGTGGGAAGTACTGGGAAGAGCTACTAGAAACAAAACAAAAAAAAAGGCACCATATTAAAAGCCTTAAAAATCTGATTACAAAGTGAGGAAAAATGTTTTTGCTACATTATTTCAGAATGTAACAGTAACAAAGCAGTTTTGTGTGCACTTGTATGTGTGTGTATCCCTGTCCATGGACATACGTGCGTGAGTTTGGAGGGGCATGTCGGTGTAAGTATATGTATATACATTTATATAAAAAATGTATATGCATTTATATAAAAACAGGTATAAGCACATAGATACTATGTGTGGCATATCTGTGGCATATCTATTCCTTTGTTTGTACAGCAACACATGTATTAAACAGATGACACTTGAGAAGGAATTGAAAGTATTTACTGAGAGCAAGAGAAATGATTCCTATTCTTATATCAGAAAAGTAATTTTTGATTTTGCATTACTTTTTCTAAACCATCAGTAGTGTAAAATATTTCTCAACTGGCTGTTTACCAAATTTCAATAGTCTGTTTGGTTAGCTGAAGAATTAAGCTTTGGATCAACTGTCTGCAATATACATATATTTCATGGGTTTCATACCCTCAGATGTCTCTCACTTGTTTACAAAAAAAAATTAAAATCAAGAATCAAAAATTGCTGGCAGTTCCACAGGGACGGAAGAAATACTCCAAATTTACACTGTGAAATGTTCCAGTTATTGTCTCGAGTAAGTTTTCAAGACAGTCATCATATCCCAGTGGATTTCCAAGCATATAAAATGCAGTTTTCCTGGGAGGGTTGAAAAGAAGGGGTATTATCTGAAGACCTGTTAGACCAACTGACTTCAGACCTGCATGGATAATGATGCCTCTGGCTCTGGTGAGGTGTAACAATTTTCAAAACATGTTGGAGATGCCTGTGGATTTCAGAGCACTTTGAAATCCAGGGTTTAAAATGAGAAGATTTGCTCCCAGGGCATAACTTTGAAAGCAGAGTGCAGGAAGACAGTAAATGAGTCCCAGCAAAGCCCTCTGGGAGCTGTGAAAAGTACAGTTTTGATATATGAAACTGAACAGCAGAAGGGGTTACAATTCTTGTCCTTTTGAAGAACTTCTGAAGTACTGATCCCCTCAAGTACGTCTTTTGATATCACAGCCTGGTATTTGAAATAGACACTGTAACCTAGACCTGGATGGGAATCTCCAGTTTTTCAAGATGACACAGCAATAATTTGAGTTTTAGAGCTCACAGAACAATCATCTGTTCTACAGAATGTTGTTTTCACCATAAGCTCCAGGAGTACATCACTGAATCAACAGTTTGCTTTCAAGATTCATTGTCAAGGATTTTTAAATGCACATTATCTTTCTACCCTACAAATGAATATAAAAATTCTAAAACTTATATTTAGTGGGAAAATAAAATTGGAGAATAAACAATGGTAGGATACTTAGTAATTGCTATATCCGATTAGTGAAAAGTCTCCAACTTTTTTCCTTTCAAAAGATTGTGATCATCCTACTGTCTAACACATTAGACTGAAACAGCTGAAATTTTTCTTCCCTACATCTTGGTCTGTGCTTTCTATAGCACCCAGAGCTGCTACTGCTCCACAGCATACAAGAACAAGTAATCTTTCAACATCTCAGTTTAAAAACAAATCTCAAAGAAGTAAAAAACCAAATGCCACTTCCACAAAGCAGCAAGCAGTTTGTGATCACTAACTTACTTGTTTTTCAGTTAAGAAATTATTCCTGTGGCATCTTGCAAATAACTTTTGTTTTGGTTTAGGAGAAGTGAAAAGCCATAATTCACAAAGCAACAGCAATAAACTCATTATTAAAAACCGTATCTCACAGAGGTGATATTTCAATACTAAGAAATGCTACATGTCTTTGATCACCACTGATCCTGCCTTCAGGTGGTATGAGGAGGGGGTGGAACTGATTAACAGTGATAGTGGTGTTGGATAAAAAGGGTTTAAGGAACCTTGAGTATTTAAATAAAAGCTTTTTTTCATGTGGTATCCTAAGTTCTGTCCTGAATCCCAACCGTTAACACAAGATGTTATATCAAGAAACCACACAGGAAAATCCTGACTATCAAGAAATGTAATTACAAATATTACCAGATCCAGTAATAAACCTTGGATGAGTAGCCACCTTGGGTGAGATACACCCCCAGTCTGCAGTGGGGTGCTGAGTTTCAGGGCAGGGAACACAACAAAAGAGCACAAACAGTTTCAGAGCTACACAGTTTCATGTTGGATTTGTTTTCCTGATTGATTACAACATCAGAAACTGGATAGAGACAAGAGATGCCTATCCAAGCTGCACATCAAAGGTGATGCCAATTGTTTTAACGTGAGGCCAGTTAAGTATTCCAGAACTTGGCCTGCACATTAAATTGTCCTGAACAGACTGGATACATTCAGAGGGCTTTTAAAGTGCTAGAGATCTGAGATGGAACAGGTGCTTTGCTGATAGCATATTGTTTATGCCAAAATAATGAATGATGTTGGATTACGCGTGCTTCATTTTAAACAGCAGACAATGATCTGGATTTGTGAAACAATAATAATGTTATAGCAAAACCTTGAACCTGAAAACTTGTAACCACTGAGCATGGTAAAAGGAGAAATGAAAACACTCTCAAAGGATGTCAGAGTTTATGTTTGGCTTCGAATTTTGTGGGTTTGCCCTGCATTCTGCTCTGAAGTGTGCAGCACTGCCTGGACACTTGCAGCTGCACTCCCCATGGTCAGTGCAGTCAATGGCTTTGTTTCTTCCCCAGTGGGAAGGCTTCCCAGACCACTAAGAGCCACAGGGCTCATGCTTTATTTGTGACATGCAGTCTGCTATTTATATATTGTAAAAAAGCAAGAAGGGATTTCCAATTGATTTGTGATTTCTTGGTGGAGGGAGGGAGAAAGAGAAAGCACAGTCTTCTTCCCAGTCCCATTTGGCTCAGTACTAATGCCAAAACTGAAGCAGCCACACAGAGGAAACTTTAAAAACTTAATTAGGGAAGAAAGCAAACAAAATAATACTATGGTGTGTTTACTTAGAGCTGCAATGCTGCCAGAGAAACCTCATAGCTTGCATTTGTCAGCTACGCTTTTCATATAAAACATATTTAATGAAAACAAGAGACGGGACAACAAGCTTTCTTCTAACTTCATGTTTAGGTTGCACTTTAAATTCCTCTTAGGTTAATGTGAAGCTGGACTAAAAGTTTGGAAGTGATGTAGCCTAGCTAGCTTTATTCCCTGAGTTTAGGCTTCAGGGCTTGACAACATATCATCTGGAGCTCCCAGGATCCATGGATGGCACTGTTCAGAAGGGGCTCACTTTAGCTCCCCTCCTGATGCTTTGAGACTGGGCTATGCTTTTGCAGCCACATATCTGTGACTTTTCTGCAGCTTTTCAAAAGACTAATTTTTTTTTTTAATTTGATCATCTACTCACTTGTTCTGTTTCCCCCCTCTATTAAAAGCATCAACATAAAAAATTTATGTGCTCTTTTTGTGCTGTTCTAGAAGGAATTTTAATGGATTTGTGGAGGCATCCTTGCATGGCCTTAAGTTTACTTAATGACTTATTAAGTAGAATAGAAAAACAAACCCTAACCTATGAATGGCGCACACTTCATTTTATACTTCAAATACCAAAATGTGTGCTTTCAAGTTGTATTTATTTCAGCATCAACATTCTGCTCTTAACCCACTTACTATGTGAATTAAAGCAGAATATTGCATCTCTTACAGAATTTGAATGCAGTTAAACAGAACAGGACATGTGGTAGATTAAACAACTGAACTAGTACTGCATTTATCAAAAAGATTGTTCACAAGAGAAGAAGAAACATAGCAATTCCAAATAACTGACATTTTCAAATTCTGTTTGAATTTTCAAAAGTAGAAGAAATATTTTGTAATATAGGCAACCTTTTTGGTGCTTTCTTTGAATGCTGGAAACAATAATAGCTTAAGGATGAAAAAGATTTCCAGTTCATAGCCTGACTTGGCACCATCTATAAAAGAAGCTGTAGGATTTTCCCCCTAAAACCATCTTGCCTGCCATTACATGGAGTTTTGATGCTCTTTAATCATTCTACCCAAAATTTTAATTTTGGATCCGTTCACTGAGTAGAATGTTTTAGAAAATTTCCACTGAATACTAGCTGTTTCTGAAATGAGATTAAAGAAAATCCTCACAAGGTTAATCGCAATATTCTCTTTTTCTTTCACAACACTTCCCTGAGACATGCTGCTGCATGTGTGCTTTGAAATCCAGTGCTGGACTAGGGAGAGGAGATGAAGGTGGGGAGATGGGGAGCAGGAGGGTCCACGTGCAAGCTTTGGCACTCCTCTGGGCTGATGTTGCCTACACTTGGCTTGCTGCAAAGCTCTGCTCACACATATTCAAGCAGAAACTTGATAGAGTTTGGTAGCTAAATTCTTTGAATATTTTAACACACTTGGCATCTTTCATGTCTGCAGGAGGCAAGCAGAGATTTCTCAGGAACTGTCAAAAATTTGTTTTGGACAATACGGATCATGTACTTCAGATGAAAGTACAAGAAATCCTGCAATGAATGAGCAGCTCAAGCATAAGCTAAACCAAAGCAGAACTTCCTTTTAATGTCCAAAAGCTACCAGAGTGCCAAGCATGTAATTGACTGTAGTCCAAAACCAGCTGACTGCCTCTCCCTTCCAAAATCATCATGTGCTGTATTTATTTCATCAGAAATATGTTCTATTTGTTTTCATCCTACTATCAGATACATACGTGAGTACCTGAAGCCATCCTGATGAGTTGCACCAAATCACATTTATTATGGCATCTTTTTTCCTCACTGAAATGGAGCTTTTGGAAGAAGATCATCTGTCCTGCTCTCACTACCATGCTCTGCTGCCCAGCCTGGAGCATACCAAGCACAGGCTGTGTGAAGAATGCTGCACCAGACGTGGACAGGCAGTTGTCTCTGCTGCCAACAGCAAACATGACTGGTATCCTCGTCAGCTATATTTCCCCAAGCCCAGGCAAAGAGCTGGTCCATTTTTAGCAGCATACATGTATAGTAGGTTGTATGTCCAGCTTTTGGGTGGGTTTTGAAGCAGACAGTCCCATGCTAGGACTGACTTAGCTTCTGTTGAATCAAGGACAAAACTCTACTCCGCTTCAACAGAGGCAGAAGCATCCTCAGAATCTCTAAGTACCCATGGCTTTTTCTAAGTAATTTATGAAAGTATTAATTTTCTGTTTCTGCTTCCTACAGAGCAGGGATAATTCCATGTTTTTTTAGTTTATGAGGCATATAGGAAGATGCCACAGAATGTTTAGTAGACAACTTGTCCTGTCATAACAGATCTTTGGCTTGTTTTTTCAATCTGCCTTGGTCTGGAATAGCAAGCAAAAAGAAACTGTCTTCAATCTATTCAAATACTTAGAGAGTTTATTAAAAACATTATAATTCTGAAGTGAGAAATGTAATTTTATTGTGATCTGCACAATGCAAAAAAAGGAAGCATGGGACAAGGATAACTTTTTTTTAATAGCAGGAAATTAGACTGTACTTTATCCACAGTTAAAAAAAAAAAAGATTGTAGATTATTCTGTGGGGTATATTTTAAATATGACAATACAATTTAGCTTCATCAGGACTACCAACAGTTCTGGAAAGAAATATCACATCATTGCATTCTATATTTAATCATTTATTTTGATTCACAAAAAGAACTTCTCTCAGGATGCTCTTGATAATTTAAAAAATTACAGCAATTATACTAGCTCAATAAATACTTCAGCTTCATCTTTAGTCAACATATTACTGATAAAAGGAAAAAAATAAACATGGAAGTGTTCCTCCAGTCTTTCTGCATTTGGAATTAAGACTGTAGCAAACAACACGGCCACTCTGGCAGATTCACAGGGTCAAAACCTCAAGAAAGATGGCTAAGAAACCACTTTGCATCCATGCTTTATCACAGATTTCTTGTATATCCTTGGGAAAAAGCTGAGATGCTACTCCGTTACTAGCCATGCAAACAGAGATTTAATATATTGGCTAAGCCACTCCACCTGCCTTTGTGCTGACCTATTGCAGAGCTGACACTGCCTCCCCAGATCCAAAGGCACTATGATGGAGTATGGCACAAAGACACTCTGGTATCTTTGTAGGATCCACACCAATTCTAGCACAGCAAACACTGAGCCAGTGCTCTAAAGCCCAGACAGATACAGAATAATCCATTATGGGTTGTCTAAATCACATGTACCACAGTACTCCTTCTATCGACACTTGAAAGGAAATAGTGATTAATTGCCTCCACTTGCCCAAAAAGGAGTGGGATGAACCACCCTCCTGAGGGGCCTCTTTCTTTGATGCAAGCCAAGAAGTGCTCGAAGGCTGTGGAACACCAGGAGCAGCAGGACAGATGTCCCAGTGCCCTGCACAGAAGCAGTGCTGCCTGGAAGCAGACGCAGGCACCAAGAGGCAAGCAAGGGAGTTGCACTCATGTGTGTTAATTAAAATTGTGCTTGGATTCAAAGTGTAGGACAGATATTTTGAGTATTAATGACTGAGAAGTTATTATATGGAAATAATACCTCTAATACCATATAGTATCTTAATGAGTTCTGATTGTGAGTCCTTTTGTGCCCATTACACAAACAATATGGCACTCCATTGCCTCTGCTGTCTCTCTACATTGCCTGATAGTGCAGAGACCTTCGAAGACTCAGGCAAATAAAAATTTTTAATAAACAAAGACTGACAACTTAGATTTCTATCAGCAGTTTGATAGAGCTTACAGCTCTATCCTCTGCTCCATGGGGAATTCACTGCTAAATCCTCACTTCTCTTGCAGCACCAAGGGAAGGAGCAAGGATGAGGCTCAAGGGCTGTAGCCGAAGCAGCCTGGAAGTGCAGAGATGCTGCAGGAATCCTCTTGGGCAGGAACTACTGCACCACAGGATGGACAAAAATGGCTTTTGGTCTCCGTGGACAGAAAGACAAGATGTAAGAAATGTTGAAGGTCACAGATCTGCCTGAGTTGGTATTTGAGCCTGGTGAGTATCTGGTGGCAAAGTAAGTGCCCAGCAGAGGGCTTAAGCAGGCCATGGAAGGAAGAGGACTCCTAAAAACCACACAGGGTGGATGTAGCAAGGAGAAAGCTCTTAATGCACAACACAAGTACAGTGGTCAAGATATAATAACATTTTAAAATAAATTCTCTAAATGAAGGCACTCTGAGATGATTCAGAGGAACTGGATCACGGCAAATAAGTGATAAAGCAAATCAGTTTTCTAACCTCAATCCTGTTAAACAGTGAACATATTGAAGGACATATGGTAGGCAAAATACATTAGGTCCAGAGATCCTCCCTCAAAGAAATGTCTTCAGAAAATACAGTTTGAAAATATAGCAAGACCAATCAATTTGAGGATCAGGCCACCTCTGCCAGGGCCTGACTGCTCACTCCAACAGCATCACCAGCACGAAAAGGACAGGAAACTGTCCTTGAGAATAGTGAACCTATAAGCATTTGCTTTTATTTCAGTAACTTTGTTTTACTGGGAACTTCAGTTTTCCATCAATGAAGTGCTTAGGACAATAAATAAAGAAATAGTAGTGAGTAAAATAGCCTGTATTTTGCTCTTTATTCTGTTGCTCTCGTATAATGACTTGGGCTTTCGATGAGGCAGTACATTTTTATAGAATTTCCTAGTATTTTAGTAAAGCTTAACGCTCCCTGGCCCTATGGAAATGTTTCTTTTTTGTTTTGAATCATGAGTAATTTTACTGGCTGAAAGGAGCTTAACACTCACCCATACAGAGGCAAGACTTTTGCCACTGCTGCCACTGCTGCCACTGTCGCCACTGCCTAACTCTGCTTTTTCCATAATATCTATGACTGTTGACATTTGAAGGTTTTTCCACATGGGCGAGTTGGATGTGATGTTAAGCTTTTTGAAAAAGCTTTATGGAGAGCTAGGGAGTTGGAGTTTAGAGCTGTAAGTGGGAGAAAGCAGGAGCTGGCTAGTGACAACTTGGTGGCACAAAGTCCCAAGCAGCCCCACGGAGGCAGTAAGGTTTCTCGCTGTGACTCCTCTTATCTCATCGTGAAAACGCAAGTAAATCAAATTAAAGCTTATGAAGCTTGGGCTTATTGGCCTAATATCTTGTGCCACATTCTACTCTTTTAGAATAAAGTGCACATTTCATTCTTCTGGTGGTGAACCTGAAGCCAAAACCGAACTGTTTTCTGTATATATCTATATCTATATCAATATCTCGTGATCTCCGTCACCCGCACCTGTCTTCTTAGTGAACCAACATCCCCCGTGTATTTTTACCAGTGCTATTTGCGGCCGCACTGCTCGGTACGGCTGTGCAGGCGGCCCGCAGTACGCGGGCCCCGCGTTGGCGGGCCGTGCCGGCGCAGCGGAGCGCGGGGCGCTGCTTTGGCCCGGCGGCCGCGGAGCAGGCGCTGCCC
>VZUI01023708.1:0-20069 GCA_013401135.1 Cettia cetti | reverse complement strand
CCCCCCCCCCCCCAAAAAAAAAAAACCAAACCGAACCCTAAATCAAACATCCCCCCCAAACAACCAATCCAATGAAAAAACCCCAGTGCTCCCTGAACCTGGCTAACTCCAGGCACAATAAAATCATACTGATTTTAGTTGTTGGCAAATAGAAATGGAAATTTTATCATCATGGTAGCAGTTCCTAGAGGACCACTTAAGCATTGTTGAATTGAATATGCATTTAATACACCTGTATTTGAGAATCTACAGGTAAATAGCTTATATATGAATGGAGTAGTGATATGCACTCAGATCAAAGCATTCTTATTTTGAAAAGGTAAGGAAATGGGAACAGAAATGGGATAGAGTAGATAGAAACCCTAATAATGAAGGAAGCAAGAGATGCATGCAGGTTTTTGTGTGTGATGTGAGAATCTGAGCCTCCTGAGTGCTGCTGCAGATTCTCCCACTGGTTAATGAATGTATTTTTCTAGAAGAGTTAGTGGCTTTTGGGGGCCAAACCTGTGTCTCTGGGAATGTGATGGGAGAGGTGCAGAGCAGCTGGGACCATGGTGCTGCATTCCAGGCTGCATTCCAGCTGCCAGGCACCTGGCATCAACACTCCACCTGCCTGCAGTGTTGACAGAGATAATTGCAGCATTTCTGGAGAAGAAAAAAAAAAAAAATCCATTCTTGTGGCAGTCAGCTCCAGGGGGATTCCTTCCTGAGGCACTCAGTGCAGGTGGGCACCTGTGACAGAGCTTGGCAGGAGCAGAGTGGATGATTGAAGGTGCTGCAGACAACAGAATGATTCTGCTTGGCAGAAATGCAAAGGTTTCCTTATTCCCCTCACTTGTGGTGTGGGATGTGAGGGGCCAGCAGAGCGAGTGCCAATGTCACCTCTGCTATTTTAAATGAATATTTTATGTTTGGGGCTGTGGTCACAGTCTGCCAGACCGTGCAAGGGCTGGCAGAAAGCTGCCTGCAGAAGTGGTGAGCCTGTGGCTTGGATGCCTTGGGGAATATGCCACTCTGTGGATTTACTGCTGAGATTCAGATCCTGATTGATTTCCCTGAAAGGCTCAACCCCAAAAGAATACATTTATCAAAGGGAAGTGTCAGAACGAGCATGATCCTTCAGTAAGGTGCTCTTTCTTTGAGGGTAATCCAAAGTTCTGAGACGGGGATGGCTCAAATCTGGTGGCATTTCTGTGAAGTGTGTCTGGAGTCACAAGCAGTGGTTGCCCAGCTGGAACTGAGAACACAGCACCTCTCCCTCCAGTGATGGGACCAGAGGGGCCAGAGCTGCCTCTCTGACACAGCAGAGCAGCAGGGTGCGTGGCTGGGCACTGCAAACACAAACTGAGCTGAGACAGGATCATTTCCTCAAGGGCAGAGGCTGTCCTGGGGTTCAGGCTCGGCCCTGTGGGGATTTGTTTGTTGTGTTGTGCTTCGATGCAGTGCTCAGAACAAACAGCTTTTTAAACTGTGAAGCACGGGTGACAGAGGATGAATTTTGTTATGCAAGCACCTCACAGAGCAGTAAGTACAGAAATAAGGCTTTTCCCATCAGTGTTTTGTTTTTTAGGGATAGGAAGTGCTGCTAGATATGATTCACTAGCGTGTACAGCAGAGTTCTATATACGGGGTATTTAACAAAAATATAGTGATTGCTTTAATTAATTAATCTAATAAAGTAATTTTATAGATTTTTTCCTTGTCAAACATAATCATTCAAATAATATCTTAATCATGCAGCAATTACCCATGATCACAGACTCTAGTCTGTAAACACTACAGATGT
The DNA here is from genome assembly GCA_013401135.1 of Cettia cetti. NCBI lineage: Eukaryota > Metazoa > Chordata > Aves > Passeriformes > Sylviidae > Cettia > Cettia cetti. The sequence continues at coordinate 18,283 of VZUI01023708.1, read as the reverse complement.
TTGTACTTTTAGTAAACACTGGGTTACCACAGTAATTAGTCCTGGGTGCTCCAGCCATTACTTTTGCCTTTGTGCTCTCTGCTTAATGAGTGACAAAAAGTACAAACCATACAGGGAAACTCAGGTGTATTTGATGAGAATTTAAGCTTTCCCATAGCTGTTCATTCTTTGAATTCCCATACCAAAACTAATCTGGGAAGCTGCATTTTTTTTGTGCTTCAGGACAGATTTCCCACGACCCTGACTATAAATAAAACAAGATTATTATTTTTGGAGGCTGTTTCGTTCTCTGAGTAGTTTTCGTGAATGCTTTCTTAAAATTAAGACAAACAACAAAAAATGAATTCAACCAATTTTTTTTCCTGTTATCACCCATCCATTGTCTTTCTGTGAATTGAATCTTGACCTTCCATTTGAGGTTGTGCTGATACAGCAAAGTGGTTTGGTTTTGGTTGTTTGCTCTTTGGAAAAGCTGGTGGTAAATATGAGGAAGGTTAAGACTAGCAAAGTCAGAAACAAAGATGAGTGCAACCATTCTGCATTCAAGATCTAAGGTTGGCTGTGTGCTTTATATAAGAGTTTGCAATTCCTATTTATCAGCAAAAAAGCTGAACTGTGGCCTGTGTGTTCATGGCCAGACACTCTGCTAAGCTGGCCACAGATAAATTTGGACGAGGTTAAATGCAGGTAAAATGTAGCCTTGATGACATATGTTTTATATCATCTATCCTTGATGAATTTTCAGGGAAAAGGTTAGATTCTGATTTCCAGCATGATAGTGGAAGAAGAGCTTCCTGGACTTGCTCAGAAATGATTTATAATTTCAGTGTTGGTCTGTAGATAAAAACCTATAAGACAGATCTGCAGGAGATGTATTTCTGTCCCTGCTGGCTGTTGGGAGAAGGAAAAAGCTCTTGTGCTCTGAATTTACTGACTCCTTAATGGAAAAAGGTAATACAGGATGATTAGAATATTGTATGGGCTCATGAGTAATACAAATTCTTTAATGAAAATTTAAAATTGGAGAATGCTAACTGCAGCAATATTACTGATGCTGTGATCCCCTTGAGCAGAGGACTTGGCTCTATTTTTTATTGCTATTCAAAGGTAAATAAGGCAACAGAGTGGGAAGATTTGACAGTTTGCAAAAACTTGCTTGAAAGCTGCTCTAGGTGACCCTGCCTTGGCAGGAGGGTTGGGACTGGATTGTCTCCAGAGGTCCCCTCCAACCCTGACTGCTCTGTGATCCTCTGAAAGCTTGGGGCTGAAGATATGAAAGGCAAAAGTTTTCAATCCTCCAAGTGAGATTCATTGTTTTGGGTTAAGGTAGACACAACCTGGATGCTGTTGGAGGAGAACATGGGTGGCACCTGCACTTGGGAAAAGAGCTCCAAACCAGCCAGGGTTGTCTGTTTGAGAATGGGGTTTGTGCTATCCAAACAGTTATTTTTGAAACAAAGCAAATCACAGCTGGGCTTTATTCATGTCCTTGGTGCCTTCCAGGCTAGGACACGTAATTAAAATTCCACCCTGTTAATGATGGAGATGGTGCTGCTGTGGATTAGGGCAGCTGAAGTGACCGTGGAGCCCTTGACAATCTGCTCTGGTGGGATGGGTTGGCCCCAGCTAAGAGCAAAGCACTTGCAGAGCTTTTTGCTCACACCTTCCCCACAGTGGGATGGGGCAGAAACCAGGAAGAACTGGAGTTAGAAATCTCACAGTTCAAAATAGAGACAGGGAGATCACTCACCAGGCACTGCTGTGGGCAGAATGGGCTGAACTCAGGGAATCAGACTTGATTTAAAATGTTTGATTACTGATTGGGGGACAGATGACAAGCCTTGAAACACTTAAGGGAAACCCCTTTCTTGCCCTTTGCCAGAGTCAGGTTCAGCACAGACACCCCTGCCCTTCTCTTGCTGCTGCTGTGGTTGGGATCAGTTTCTGCTGCTCCTTCCTCCCCAGTCGTTTCCTGGGCTGTGCTGACCACCCACAGGCTGCAGCCCCTCCAGGTGTGTCACCAGCATCCTGGTGGCACTGATCTGTTCTCCACTCACTGCCGTTGCTTCAATGTTCTCTCCTGGGGGCAGCTCAGGCTCCTCTGACTGTTCCAGGAGCAGTACAGACAAAGCTTTAGCTTTTGGCTTAGCTTTGGCCCATGCAGGGTCTGTGGTGGCTGGCACAGGGCAGCCCATTGAGCCCCTGCAGTGCCCTTGCTACCAAGCCTGGGAATTTGTGCCAGTGCACCTGAATAAAAGACACTTCCAGGCTCCAGGCTGGCTGCTGGGCTGTCCCCCTGCCTGGGAGTGGAGTGCTGAGCGTGGGTGATGCCCAAACCTGGGCTCTTGGTCCTCAGGTGCCCCTGGCAGGAAGCAAATGTCCTCCTGATGGGCTGGCAGCTCCTGGGGGTTCCTTTTCCTTGGCACCAGGGGTGCAGCCTGAGGTGCTCATTCCAGCCAGGTCAGTGAATCCCAGCTGTCCCTTGAGGACAGACCCCAGTTTGCAGGCTGTGGCTCTGCTGGAGAAGCTCTTTGGAGCTGCTGCCAAACACAGGGGGGAAGGAAGGGCTGGAGTGAGTGTGACCAGAGCCTCAGCTCCTTCCTGCCCACAGCCCCAAGAAGATGTTGGGCTCATCATCTTTGGGAGCTTGAGGAGCTTTGTGGTTGGGATCAGTTTGTTTCCAGCAGTAAGCCCTGGAGAGGGGCAGCCTGTCAGCTGAGAGCAACCAGGGCCAGGCCTCTGGAGGCTGCACACAGCAGAACCAGCAGAGCAGCTTCCCTGCTGCCCCAGATCGTGTTGGGGCCCAAGTGGCAGTGAAGGGAAGGAGCTGAAGGATTCCCTCCTCTCCCTCAGTTCCCTGTGGTGTCCTTACAGCAGAGCTTGGCTCAGCTCCTGGGGCACAGCTGCAGAGCCCTGCTCACCTGGCAGAGCCGGGGAGAAGCACAGGCTGTGTGCAGAGCAGGGAGAGTGGCACCCTTGTCCTGCACTGAGGAGCTGTTTGGGGTTTGCTGGAAAAGCTTTTCCTGCTGGTTTTCCCCGTCTGTCACCTGCCCTGTTTGTGTTTGATGGCACTGGTTGCTCTCAGCTTGCAGATTTTGTTGGTGGTTCCGTGGTGGGGCATTGACCCTGGGGGTAAGAACAGGTGGAGAGGGGACATTCCTCTCCTGGGCTTTGCCATTTCTTTTGAGCCCCACCTGCTGAAGGTGGAGGGAGGAAATTCTTCTCAAATGTGTTTCTCTCCATGGGTTTTGTGTTGCTAGGTGGTCACCAGATATGTTTTTAACTCCACATTTTAAAGAATAATTGTAACTATTTTCTTTATTAAATGTGTTTTGCCCACCCTGAATGAGCCCAATAGTACTTAAAAAGCTTTTTTTTCCCCCCTTGTATTTTCCAGTAACAATCCTGTGCTTGGACTTAAGCCAAAACTGCTCTGCTAATGAAAACTGTGTGACAAAACATTTTCTTCTCTGCTGTTTTTCTGAGCACCTTGAAGCTTGTACCCTAAAGCAGAGGGAAGGGGCATCCTCCCTTGTCCCACAGGGGTTGGAGGAGATGGTTCTCACACCCAGTGGGTGTGGAAATGTGGAATCCAGCTTTGCCCCTCTGTCTGAGGTCAGAGCTGGTCCTGCTGAGCAGGGCAGGTTCAGTGGCTGGCAGTGCTCCTGACCCTGGGAGTCCCAACACAATAATGCAGGAGGAATCAGGGGGGATGAGAAGTTTTCTTTTTAAAAAGCCAGTAAGGGCTGTAAAAAGAGAAACAAGCAGAAAAGAGCAAACTTGGGAGTAGTAAGTGGATATAAACCAGGGCAAAACTAAAAGTTCAATTTGCTGGCATAGGCACATTATGATTCCTATGTGCAGGTAAAGCACAAAAGGAAAGAATTTAGGAATTTCTATTTAATGTCATTTCTATAATTTAGATAAATTTCTATAATTTGATTCCATGGTTTCTGCTGCCCACTTTAATAAGGTTTTCTGTGTTTGATTGCAGATGTTTGTATTTCAAGGTCAGGAAGTTTGAGGTGCTTCAGCCTTATGGGTTCTAGAGGAAAATAACTCGCAGCAAAAGTGTACGTGACCTCAGAGGCAAACACAAAATAAAATAATCCCTGGGATCTGCAGACTTAATTTAGAATGCAGAACATTTCCCAAGGAGCATTTTACTGTTTTGCTGAAATGATGGAGCATATTGTTAATGTCTTGTAATTTTTAAGAGCATTTAAAGATTTATTTTTGTAGCCATTATTTTACTTTGTTATTCTGAGATTGGGTTGAGTTTGTTTTATGGCTGTCATGCTGGGTTTTTTTTTTTTAATAATTCTTTATCAGGTCACAGGTACTTGATAGACATCTCACCAGGCTTGCTTTTGATTTACCTGGTTATTTTTTAATGTATTTTCTGTGATACCCACTTGCAACAAAGCTAACAACTAATTATGGAAATAGTGTTGTGTGTTTGTCATCTCTTTCCTCTCCTGTTGATGGTTTTGTTTTCTTTTTCTTTTCGTTGTTGCCTTTTCTCCAAAAGACGATTGTTCAAAGTTTAATTCTAAACCACAGTTTCCTCATAAAAATACACATCATGTTAAATACTAAGGTATATAGGATTTATTTAAGCAGTGTTGTGTAGCAACTTTTTGATTTTTTTTTTTTTCTGAAGAGGTTTTTCCATTAATAAAAATTTACTGTCTTTTCACACTTTTTTCCTGATTTTTCAAGTTGATTCTCACATTTTGCAAATATGTTCATTTGGAAGAGCTAGTAGTTATTAAAACCTTACAACAGAAGCTGATTTTAGCAGTTGCTTTTTTTAGCAATTTGATTTCTATCATTATTTCTTTTTCCTTTGCCTTGAGCTAGAGAATTAATTTTGTTATGTTGGGGTGAGGAGTCATTTGCTTAGGCTGTTTTTCTATCAGAAGAGGTTATGAAGCAATGAAAGACAGTTAATTTGGAGAGGAAAATAAAAAACTCTGCTGCTTGTGGGATAGCCTTCCTTGTAAAGTGCTGTAATGCATTGTATCTATAAAATGGTATTAAACACTGGCACTCTGAGACAAGCCCCTGGCTTTAATGGAAAAATCCACCCCCAGCCATGCTTTGGTGAAGGGAATGGAGAGAGCTGTGGTCTTGGGGCATTATTTAGTGATGTTGTCACAGCACTGGGGGTGATGAGAGGTCTCTGTGAGAGGCAGAGGTGCCCCAGGCAGGATGTGCAGAGGGAGGGTGTTGCTGTTGAGGTGCTGGGGTCACAACCCTTGTTCTGCTTGGCCTCAGTGTCACAGGCTGGCCTGGCTTGGAAGGGACCTTAAAGCTCCTCCCAATCCACCCCCTGCCCTGGGCAGAGACATTTTCCACTGTCCCAGGCTGCTCCAAGCCCCATCCAGCCTGGCCTTGGGCACTGCCAGGGATCCAGGGGCAGCCACAGCTGCTCTGGGCACCTGTGCCAGGGCCTGCCCACCCTCACAGGGAACAATTCCTGCTCAAAATCCCACCCATCCCTGCCCTCTGGCACTGGGAGCCATTCCCTGTGTCCTGTCCCTCCATCCCTTGTCCCCAGTGCTTCTCCAGCTCTCCTGGAGCCCCTTCAGGGCCTGGCAGGGGCTCTGAGCTCTCCCTGGAGCCTTCTCCTCTCCAGGCTGAACACCCCAAGCTCTCCCAGCCTGTCAGCATCAATCACAAAGTCCTTGATGTCGTGTTTGGTGCCAAGAGTGGCTGAGACAAACAAATGTCTTTGAGGGAAGTCTGTCCCTGTGGACAGACAGAGCTCCTGCTGCTTCTGCAGCAGGAACTGCCACCAGCAGCCTCTGCATGCAAGAGTTCTGCTGCTGTGCTGCAGGATGGGATTTGTGCTGTTGTAGTTGTTAGTCACAAATGGACATTTCCATCAGTTCTTTTGTAATACCTGCTTATTGAGGCTTTGGATTTTAGCCACCCTTTTCTAAAAGTGCCTTTTTCCAAATTATTTTATTTCTTTTTCTTTTTCCATTTAATCTGTGTGTTTAAAAATAGATATTTTTCAGACATCGTTAAAGCTTCTGCCTGCATGAAATTTTAACAGATGTGACACTTGAGAGGCTCTGTAGTGGGCAGCGATCATTTATCAGGTGATGCTCTTTAAGGCCTGCATTATTATTCAGTGATTAAAAATTCACAGTAGTGAAAAGATACCTTTGTAAATATTTTATCCTTTCTTTATTTGTTGGTATTTTGGCTTTTTTCCCTACAAGATTTTTTTTTAAAGGTGGTAATACCTGCTATGAAAGGCCACTAACAGCTGTGGGATGATTTTCTGTGGACAATTCTGGTGTTGAGGTAGGCAGTGGGAGATGAGAATTTAAGGGAAGGGCTCAGCATGTTGTTTCACAGACTGCACCTGGCCATGTTCTTTTGAGAATGAGCAAAGAAATACTTGCAGTAACGTGCATATTTTTCTTGTGGTGTTGGTTGAGATACTGGGAAAGCTTTGACATTGAGTGGAATTAGGGACTGCTGGAAGAAAATGCCTATTTACATAAAATATAATAGATGCTGCTAACTCATTTTGGAGTGGTAATTGTGTTTAACTAACTTCTACTTCTTTGTTTCTCTTTCTATCACGGATTAATGAATATTCTTGGAGTTTTGGACATTTAAATAGAAATGTTCACCTTTTCCTTATATTTCACTGCAAAGTTTCAGTTCTTTTGTGTGTATTGTTGCTTTTGGGAGGGCCAATCTGCCTGTACTTTTGTGTTTGGTAGCTGTTTAGCCATAGTGTTGTCAGTGGGATGAAAATGCCAATCCCAGCTCCTTGGATCCCAAATCACCAGGCAGTAAATTTCCAGCTGGTTCACACGTGGACTGTTGTGTCACTGGAGAAGATGGATCACCTTTCTTGTTTAGAGTTTTGCCCTTTCCGGCTGTATCATCAGCATTTTGTTTTGACCAGCTCCCAGTAATCACTCTTGGAGTACAAAGGTCAAAATATTTTATTTTCTGATCTCGCGTCTTAAAATTTGACTGAGTCACCTGCTTTTACTATTTCATGTAGGAAAAAAGCCCCATTTCTTCAAAATCTCTTGTAGAAAAGAATGTTACATATAGAAAATCTCTAAAAGTGTGCATGAAATATGACAAGGCAATGGTTTAAAACCTTTCTTTGTGAAGCTCACTTGTAAAAACATTGAGAATAGAAAAGATTTCTTATGAATGGAAAAGACTGAAGAGGAGTGGACGTGTGTGTTGGATCAATAGATGTGCCATCTCATCCCTTGTCAAAATCTACTTAGTCTTTTTATAAAGCACAGTGGAAGTTAAAAAATGAATGTGGGTGAATAATGCTCTGTCAAATGTCTCTAACAAAAGGTATTTCCAAGAGTGGAGCCACGACTAGTGAGATGGGACAGAGCTCACAGCCATGGAACTAGATACTGGAATTCCAGCAACATTTTAAGGATGAGCTTTCAGCTTGTTTATTTCCTGTTCCCCTAGGAAAATAACAAAATCTCTTGCAGCAGTGGAGCAGTGCGTGATTGAATTGAATTGGCTTCTTCCCAGAGCAGAGGACTTGTTGTATTGGCTGTGTATATATTTCAGCTGAACAATTTTAGTTAAGCAGTTTCCTTCCTGGAAATGTCAAGTTTCAGTAGTAGTACATTTTGGGGATGGTAACTGATATTTAAGATAATTGTGCTGCATGGATCCTTTTTTTTTTTTTTCTTCCTTCTCTTCTTCCCTCAGTGAGCATAGATAAATCCTTAAAGGAGACTTTAAGACAGACACCTTGGATTAGTGCAGGTTTAGCTGAATGTTGCATTTGAACTTCTCTCTGGCCTGAGGTGTGAGGTTGGCAGATGAACAGGAGGAAGGCTTGTCATACTGGGGGTTGTGTTTTTATTTTGGGAAGCAGAATTCTGGTTGTAGGGCTGCAGGTGAATGGTTGGCAAAGCTCTGTCTGCCATTTCCACCTCCACGTGTTCCCTTAGCTCTGGGTCCACCTCTCACTGCATACAGTGCTCAGGTGTCACAAAATTTTCACCAACCCACTTCTTAAATGAACATTAACACACCAAATATTTTTTAAAAATGTACTCACTTCCCTTGCCCAAAGATTCCAAGCAGCAAGAGATTGTCTGAATCCCTTTCATGCTGTTCAAAGCTCTTTTCCCTTGGATCAGAGTGATGCAAACCCAAGTTTGTTTTTTCCCTTGCAGTTTAGGTCTGTGGAGATTGGATCTTTGATATTCTAGGTTTTCTCCTCAGAAGGAATAGCAAGGCTCTATTTCAAGGGCACTGCGGGGAATGTGTGATACTCAGAGAGCTCTTCTTGAGTAAGGAGGAAAATTATTTTAGAAAGTTGATGAGGCAAACTGGGAAGATTAAATTGGCACACACCATATAAAGGAAAGCTCGACAATCAATACCTTTAAAAATGAATTTTTAAAATTATAATTTAGATGTATTTCCCTAGTCAAATACTAGTTTTTTCCTCTTGCATTCTTGAATAAATGAGTGGCAGCAGAACGCAAAATACAATTGACATGTTGGTAATGTTCTTGTGAATTTTGGCCTGGTACTTCCTTTCCTGTTAATCCCTCAAAGACTTCTAGTAAACAAATTTAATGGTACCAGTTCTGTAGTATTTTTTAAATGGAGAAGTTTTTTTTCCTGCTTTTGTTGGATCCATCTCAGCCAGAAAAGCAAATGCCTGCTGTTTTATGGGATTGTTGTTTTAAACTGCATGCGCTGACAGAATAAATATTCAGGAGACAACATCATTTTGTGTGTGTATATATATAGGCAAGGGTGGTTTTTTTTGGCTTTTTTGTTTTTTTCAGCCAATTTCTTGTTGGAAGAATAATTGTGGTTACTGCTGTGGGCTGGGGAGGTGTCTGCAGTGAGGTCTCCTCTTCGACCTCTGCACTGGTGAATGTAGAAAGCAATGTTTGCTCTGACAATGCATTTGTGTCTCTGTGAAAAAGGCACTGAATTGTCCTCATTGTGCTGCTGTTCCTCTGCACCCATTCATGTTTCAAACAATAAAAAAAGCTATTGTGAGAGCCAAACACCTTTATGCCAACATAACAATATTTGAAGAAGATAATCAAAGCTGTTTGTTCTGCTTTACTGCTTTTGCTTTGTCTGCAGTTCATGTCTTCATTATGAAGTGAGATGGTGTCTGAAACATTGTTTGTGAAAAAGGTTAAAAAAAAAGCCCAAACCAGAATAGATCTGGGGCTGAACCACCAGAGGAATGGGTATTGATTTGCTGGAATATTCCTGGCTGTGTACTCTGTGTGCTCATGGCCTGGTGTGTGCCAGGCTCCTCCAGGTGTGGCTTTGCAAGGAAACATTCTGAAACCTTGTCCTGGAAACGTGCCTTCATATAGATGGATATAAATACATAAAAACTCATTTTATTTGGAGTTACACTTAATAGAAAACTGTAGAGGATTTTATTTTTCTTATGATATGGCTTCCATATAAAATAATGGCACTTCTGCTTTGTTGTAGAGGCAGAACTGTTATTTAAACAGTGCTATAATAATGATTGGTGAAAGCTTCAGCAGAGCAGAGCCTTGGAATTGTTTATATGTAGAGTAGAAAAGACAATGAAATACCAAGAGAGCCTTTGCTGACAGTGGAGGAGTCACTGGTTTTGGGTTTTTTGCTTTGTTTTGTGGGTTTGTTTTTTTCTTTTTGCTATTGTTGGTCCTTCAGCCTTTTGCTTGGCTGTCAGAATAATAGGTCATATGGTAATTGAAAATATTCATAGACACTAGCCAGAGCATTTGCATGCAGAAGGCAGCAAGGAAGACCTGCACACAGCACAGGCTTCTGCATCCTAACTTGAAAGTTGTCTTATTTCTGATGGGCTATGAGAGGTGTGTATATATAGAGAGAGGTGGGCTGCTCTGCTGAGCTTTTCTCAGCCTTAAGATGGTAATTTTCCCAGGAAATTTAATGCAGTAGGAGAGCTTTCCAAATAAGTACCTGTAGCCACTGACACTTTGAATAAAATTGTACTGAAATAGATTTGGCTGGTTTTAATTTGAATTGAAAGATGTGTCTTACTGGCTGTGTGGAATTAGGAATTATTCTGTGGGGAGGAAAAATAACCACCAAAACCTCTAAATCAAACCACCTAGTACCCACTCAAAACCTGCCTGTGGATCACAAAGCTTTTCAATTCCTGAATCTGTTTGGAAGAAATAATGATGATAATATCAAATTTAACTTTTTTTCAAGACAACTTCTTAATTATTCCTGGAAATTAAAAAGTAAGCACTAAAAATATGTATTTATGGAAGTGCCCTGCATGATTCCACATGTTCCACCCAGGAGCTGAAGTCATGCTTAGCAATAGATTGTCTCATAATTAAATGCTTTGTTGGATTAAAGCCAAACTGTTTGCCAGGGTGTGGAACTGACCTTTGGCATGGCACAAATATATGAGTATTTTGTACTCATTTGTGTTTTGTATAATTTTTTTTTGCTCCCAATCTTCTAATGCTCAAGTCTTTGGGGGTTTTGTGGTAGATTACAGGAGCTCTCTGGCAAGCTGGAAAAACAATTTGTGATGTCTTAGTAAATGCCAATTAATATTTGTGCTGTTGACACCTGTTCCATTAATGTCTAATCTCCAATTCTCTTGGAAAGGTGAAGTATCCACAAGTGTGGCTGAATTTGGCTCCTCCCATGGGATGAGGTTGATGTTCACATGTGAATGGCTGAAGGCCACAAAATAATTTGGCTTAAGAGACCCAGAGTATTGGAAATGTAACGGGGGGGGGGGAAAAGGACAACATTTTACAGCTTCTCACGGTAATTTCTTTGGTCCAAACCACAGTTGGGTTTTAGTGTAATAAAACTGGAGGTTAGAGATGGGGAAGGATTTCTTTATCTGCTTTATTTTGTCAAACTTTCTGTAGTATCAAGATGAGACACGAGGCAGCAGAAAAGCATTGGAGATTCAAAGAGGGGGGTTGATGGTACTGGAATATCTGCTGGACATTAACCAAAGGCCATATACAGTTATTTCCAAATGTGGTAATAAATTCCAACGTGGTTTATTTTCAGTACCCAACAATTAATTATTTCAGTTTTCACCAAACTAAATGTCAGCCCAAGTATATTGTTTAAAACGTGACATGAAATGTCTGTTAAAAAGCCCCAGATGGGAGGAAGACAGGGAAAATAATAAAAATTAAAGGGGGAGTGCTAATGATTTTGTCACTCTGAAAATGAGTTTGCATTTTGCCACTGATTTTCCTCGCTTAAGTGCTCTAACTACAATTTCAAATACTTAATTTTTTTGTGCTTTCATTACAGCTGAAACATATAAAACAGTTTTTAGTTTGATGTGGAATTTTTGCCAGGGGAGAGCTTCCCATCAGTTGTTTAGTCTGCTGGGAGAGTTTACGTTTTCATGGTGTGTGTATATTTTATTAAATATTCCCCCAAAAGCCCTGAGGACGTGCTGGGATGTGCCTGCTGCCCTCTCCAGTGATCCTGCCCAGGGTTCTCCTGCAGCCACTGAGCTCCAGAGGTTTTGTGTCCTTTCCTGTTCTTGTTTTGTGTGTGTGTGTGTGCAGTTCCTGAGATGCTGTGATGGATATGGAAAACAAAAACAGAATCTGGGAGCTGTAGCTTCTGTTCTAGTGAATGGAAGGGTTTCAGTGCTCAGTGAATGCAGCAAGTGGGATTTTAGCACAGCTGGTTCAATGGGATATTTACTCAGCTTATGAGGAGATGAGTGGTTGTTTGAGCTGAACTTTGTCCCTGCGCTTCCAAGTTTCATAAAGCACTTAATGATGACTGAGCTGGCCATCAAATCCAGATGATTTCAGTCCTTGGAAGGGAATCTTCTCCAATGACTTTATTTAGACTGCTTTCAGCCCAGAAGTTAGAATGGTGCTGGGGGTGTAACGTGTAGTGTGTATATATATATATATAAATTTTTTTCAGATTTTTATGCAATACACCTTCATTTTTATTCAGTGAGCAGTATCAGGTTGGTGTTCTGGAGCAGCAGTTGCACTGATGGGCACTTGGTGATTCCTTTGGCTTTGACAGCCTGCAGTGCCCAGTGTGCTCAGTACCTGCAGGAGCCCAGCCAATTTCCTTTAACCTTGACCCTGTGGGAAACTGGAGTGCTCTGCAGCTGTGTGCCACAGCAGCTCTGCTGCAATGCTGTATCCTCAGAGAACTCCATGTGGGAAAGGGGAAGAAGGACCAGAGGTGGGGCATAAACCCACGTGTGTCTGGGGAATAAAAATCATATTCACTATTGCACACTGCTTGATGTAATCATGCTGCAGACAGGAGGAGTTTTGTGAGGATGGTTTGATGTTCCTGTCCAGAGCTCATCCTTATGTAGGTCAGAAATCAATTTTCTCTCTAGCCCCAAATGAACCAATTTATTCATATTAAGATCTGGACTTGAAATTTTATTTTACTTGTGATATTTTCCTCTTGTTCTAATTACTTCTAAAAAGAACAAAAAGTAGGTGTAATTTGGAATTTAATTGCTGAAACATTCACTGGAAGAACAGGGAGCTTTGAGCATGTAGTTACAATGTACTACAAGAATAAATGTTAAACTAAACTTTGATTTTTAGCTGCCTGGTGCTAAATAATTTATCTGCTCCTGAAAGAGCTGGAGACAATAGGTTTAATGAAATGATCAACTGCACCTTAAGAAAATGAAGAGATTTTCTCACATACTTTTGAAATGAGGCTGAGAAGGAAAATGTTTAGTATGGAATGGGGGTCAGAGATAAGGGAGATCAAAAGGATCATTTTTGTATATTTGGATTTATTTGGAAGGTGTTGCTGAGCACTTCTGTTTGCTTTCCTGCAGAATTTACCTTGTGATGTAGACTAAGCACCAGAGAACAGCCCCTCTTCCCATTTAGTTTTTGTTCAAAATTTGATGGTACTTTCAGGCATTGCTGGTTCTCATAATTGCATGAGGTGAGGACCTGACCTTTCCTGAGTAAACACTTGTTTACATCAGTCAGATCATGTGTCTGTTTTCTTTTCCACATTAGTCTCTAAGTCACCATATTTCTGAGAAACCAGTAGGACTAGATTTTTTAAAGAGCTTTTCGCTGTTTGTGCTGATTTGAAATAATGAGTTAATCAGCACCGTGTGATTGACAGTGGGAATACAGATTATTTCTGGTGATAGATGAAATACTGTCACACTCTACTCCCCCCTACCTCACAAAGGAAAACTAGATGGTAATTTGGAAAGGAGATGGCAGTGTTTAACTTCCTGTGAGGCTCCTCATGGTAGTGTTTGTTCAGCCACTTGTAGCTCTTCTGGTTGGGTTCCAGGCCACTTGTACAGTGATTTTTAATAAGCTGAATTCTGTCCTCCTCCAAGGAAGGAGGTCTCTGCATTCCTGGAGAATCTGATTCCTTTCAAGGTATTTAAATTTTTCTTAAAATGACTTTGAGAAAGCTGTGAGTTCCTGTGTGTTCTCAGAGGTTTTTAACTCGTGCTATTTTGAGCAGTGCCATGTGATTATCTAAGAATGTATTTTAAACCCCACCACCTTCTTTTATGTTCCTCCTTTTCTGCCAGATAATCACAAACACAAAGGGTGAGTTTTGAGCTCATTTTGGGCTGATACAATTATATTATTTAATCCCAAATAATGAAGCTTTTTGGGAAAATATAAATAGTCACTGTTGTTTGTTCCAGAAAATGAAGAAGTGTTAATCTTAGGTGGAAACTATTGGCAGAACTGTTGAGAATTAGGTTTCTTAAATGATCCCTCCTAGAGGTGTTTGTGCAGATTTTGGGGCTCTGGAAGAGGTGGGGACGTTGGAGGTTTCAGTCACACTCCTCATTGCCTGCAGGGATGAATTAACTTGCATCCCTTGTACACTGAAAAAGAGGTTTGTGTTTCAAGAGCTACTCAGCTGTGGAGTAGATAATGAACTGAGCTATTGTAAAATAAATAACTAAAGCCCAAGCCCATTTAATTCAGATAAACCTGCAGTTTGTGTTGTCAGGCAATGATTGCACTCTCACTGTAGCTGCACAGAATCATGGAATGGTTTGGTTTGGAAGGGACCAAGAAAAGATCATCTGATTCCAACCCCCTGCCGTGGCCAGGAACACCTTCCACTGACAGATGAACTAAAGAAAAGATCTTTGGTTTCAAGAGCTGCATTTGCCAGAAAGGAACAAGGAATCTGTTTATTGCTTCTGGATTCATTCTGAGGTTTTGCTTGTTGTAATAACGATAGGGACACCCCCTTTCATTCTGGTCCATAAAAGAAAGGATATTTTCATTGGAAACGTTTCAGCATTTCAGATACCTGGAGCTGAGTTAGTTTGAGCAGTGAGGGCTGATAAGCAGCTCTGAAGGTGTGCCAGGAAAAGATCTCCAACACCTCTCCCCCCTCTTCCTTCTGCTGTTGCAGCACTATCTCTGTGCTAGAGAAAGGCCTTTCCCCCACAGATCGATTATCTCTGTCCCTGGAGAGGAGCAGCCAAATCCATTAATTATTCCTGTTTCCTTTGCCAGGGCAAGCAAGTGCAGTAGTCAGAAAAGCCATCTATTTTAAAATTTATTTTTAATAAATTCATTTGTCTTATTATTTTAAGAGGTTATTTGCTTAATGTTCTGTTTATTTCTGACTGACCTCTGCACTGTTTTGCTTCTTTAAAAGCATTCATCAAAATATGCACAGCACTACTAAATGGATTTTGTTCTTCCTTACCCTGCACTTGTGCTCCCAGACCTGTTTGACATTAATGAACATTGCTGGGATCATGCTGCCACACTGGTAGGAATTTACAGAGACAATTATTAGGTGATCAGACAATCTTTTTTCATTTTTTTCCTGTTTATTTCTGAAATGAGAATTATTCATCAAGATCAAGCATTTCATAGAGAGGTATATGGTCGGTTGTTTTTTCTTTCAAATATGGAAGAAATAACCCAAGATGCATTTTTCTTAAAGTCCTTTAGATTCCTCAGGATACACTCCTTAGAAAAAAAATGTTCCTTTCCTCCTGCATTTTGACATCTTGAGTTTTCCTGATATGCCTGAGCCCTTGGTGGATGCAAGCAAAGGATGCAGAACATGATAACTTGCCACAGCTAAATCTGCGACGTGAAGCAGGACGTGTGTTTATTTCTGTCAAGAGGGAGAAACGTGGCTGTAGTTGTTGTAATATGGTAATGCTGCCCTTTCACTGACCGTTGTATGGAACTTCTTTTCATGATCAAAAATCAAAGCAAGCTTTGCAGTGACAGGATCTGCTGCTTTAGCTGAGAACCTTTAGCCTGCTGCCAACACTGCAGTCGAGGTGGAGGAGGTTGCAGAGCTGTGCAGTTGATATATCTATCCAGAGCTATTTTTTCAGTAGGAAAAAAATAACTTTTTCTGATATATTTTTTTTCCCCTTTAGCAGATATGCTTGATTTATTCTGTCATAATTAAACTTATCTTTGGGTGGACCATGTTAAGCCCAAAGATTGTACTCTGAGGCTTGACAGATGGCTGTGTGCAAGCAGTGCCTGTGCACTGCAATAAGTTAGGAGGAGAAGAATTAATCCCTTGTGTTTCTTCTTGTTTTAGTTACTTAATTTAATGGTGCTTTTAACGCTTAGCTCAAAATAAGACAAGAAATGGGTTTGTTCAGCCTGGAAAACAGAAGTTTTGGGGTGATTGAATTGTGGCCTTCCAGTGCCTGAAGGAACCACCAAGAAAGATGGAGAGAGACTCTTTGCATAGGCGTGGAGTGACAGGACAAGGGGGAATGGCTTCACACTGGCAGGGAATAGGTTTAGATGAGATATTGGGAAGAAATCCTTCCTGGTGAGGTGGGCAGGCCTTGGCACAGGTGCCCAGAGCAGGACATTGGGGCTCGGAGCAGCCTGGGATAGTGGAAAGTGTCCCTGCCCATGACAGGAGGTGGATTTTTAATGTCTCTTCCAACCCAAACCATTCTATGATAAAATCAGTTTGGCCAACAAAAATTGCCCAGTGAGATTCTGTTTCTTGCTAAACATTAAGAGTTGCTGGACTGTCCCTCATAAGACACCATCCATTTCTGTCCCTTCTCCTGTGTAGATACTTCAAAGAGCCAGCAGCTGGTAGCCTTCCACAAAATCCACCGGAAGGTGAATATAAATATATATGATTATATATATATATAAAACCCCAAATGGCAATATGGAGCTCCCAGAAACAAGGCCAGTGACCAGTGATGGCATTGCCACTTCCCAACTCACCTGGGAGTGTCCTGACCCAGCCCCAGAGCTGGTGGCAGAGCTACCAGAGATGTGGCTTGAGCCAGAGAACCTGTGAGGTGTAACCTTGGCCCTGGTGGGTGCCCTGCAGCACTTCTCACCGACTTTCCATCATGGAGCTTTAGGGAGGTGAAGCTAAAATACCTGAGGAACAGGACAGTGTCAACCCTGCAGCAGGTGCCAAGGTGTGCTGGAGGTTTATCTCCTAACCACATAGTTGCATAGTTATAAAAATTTGCATTAATTCTGCATGGTTTAAAAAAAAAAAAAATTCCTGCTACATGGTGCTGTCGCAAGAGACATCAAAGGAAACGAGACAGGTTCCTTTGCAGGTGTCACGGGTTCTTTCTTTACTGTGGGATGAGCTCCTCTTTTATACAGAGTCAGAGGCCAGTTTGATTGATAATACAAAAGGTAAACCTTTCTACCAATTGGTCATCCCAGAGGGACATCAGAAGAAGGTCCATCCCATAAGAAAGAATGTAAACATTTCTATATTTACAAAACATTGTTCTTCTGTTTACCAGAAGAAAGCCTGGGAAAGAACCCTTTCTTAACATCAACACATTCAGCTTGAAACTCAGGACTACATGGTGCCGTGCAAACTACAGCCAGGAATTACTCAAGGCTGCTCTTATTCCCATTGCAGAGAGAAGCGTACTGGAATGAAGATTAATTCAGCCTCACAATGCTCATGTTTGAGGCGGCATTAGGTAGTGTTAGAGCTCCCCACCAGTCTGGGAGCGACAGAAGCGATGCCGAGAGGGGTGTGTGTGATGCAGAGATGGGCTGGCAGCGTCGCACAGAGGTCACACCGCCTGCCTGGGCCCAGCGGGCTCCCCGCCTGCTGCTGCCCGGGGTTTTGGTGTTTCCTCAAGGCTGAGTGTGGCTGAACATTGTTTTTCCTGCCTCCCTGGAGCTGTGTCCCTGTGTGGCAGGGGAGGGGACAGGCTGTGCCGCCTCCTGCGCTCAGGTGCCCCTGCCCGCGCTGCCGCTCCTTTTAATTAACGCGCAGCCGCACGCCGCATGATTTGTATAAATGACTGACTTTAATTTGACCTCCTGGAGTGTAAAGGGATTTCAGCCTTCAGCTAGAGCTCATAAGTTGCTGCCTTTGCTGGAGTGGGGACTGATGAACCGCTGCCCCTGGAGAAGCACCTGTTTGAGCTCGGGCACGGGGCTGGGGGTGACAGGGCTCAGCTTCTTCTCCATTAAAGTGGAGCTGAAAATGAAAATAATGGCAGATTTATTGTGGTTATAAGGAGCTCTCTGGCATGAAGGCAGCCATTTATCATACCCATTTTAATTCTAAGCCTGAACTTTTGATATAATTTTAGCAAAACAGTCTCCTACTTAGATCCTCAGGATGTGCTTTTTGGAGACGTGGAGAACGTCACTTTTGAATGGTTTCTCAGCTCCTGCTCCCAGCGTGCCACCCCCATGGAGATGTTTTACTGCCTGATCCCATGGAAAGTGTCCTTAAGGGTAGCAGAGAAGGGCTGAAGTGCAGTGCCATCTCTGCAAAGCTCAGAGGAGGAACTTCAGTTTAACTGGGACGTTGCAGGCGCTGACAATTCCTTAAGGCATCCCCCTCCTGCCACTCACTCCCAGTTAGGACAACCAGGATAACTTTGCTTGTTAGGGACCTCAGGGGTGATTCAGTGAGCCAGGTCAGCTGAATATTTTCTAGGGAAGGGGCAGTGATGCCTTAGAAAGTCGACCTGGAACAGGGACTAGAGCTAGAATGAAGTAGGTCTTTATTGAAAAGCCTCCAGGATCTACCCTGGGCAAGACAGAAGCCTGGCCAAGGCTACACCCAGGGTGGACCAGGAGCCAACAGAAAATGGCTGCCTGGTCACGAGATGTTACATTTTTATCGAGATGTTACATTTTTATAAGTTTTGGTCCATTTGCATATTGGGGTTTAATTGTCCAATTGCAGCCTCAGGTTGCGTGGTCCTGTCTTTCTTGTTCCTCCCTCTGGTCCTCTGTTGTTGATGCTTTTGGGTCTGACGGTTGTC
>VZUI01023707.1:0-18525 GCA_013401135.1 Cettia cetti | reverse complement strand
TATTTTATTTTATTTTATTTTATTTTATTTTATTTTATTTTATTTTATTTTATTTTATTTTATTTTATTTTACTTTATTTTATTTTACTTTATTTTATTTTACTTTATTTTACTTTATTTTTTATTTTAAATATTGATGTCTTAATTCAAAGAACTAAATCTAGATATAGAGAGATATAACAGAAGTTTTATTCCAGCAAATTATACTCTTTGTGAAATATTCCATGCTCCTGACAAAACTTTGCATTTGTTTAGGTCTGCAATTCTGTCTTTTTTTGTTAAAGTTCTCAATAATTCCAGGTTTCAAACATTACACTCTCATTGTCATTGAAATTCAGTCTGGAATCCAATTTATTAGGATTGTTTTATTTCCCACCCAGAAAAAAAAACAAAAACCAACAAACAACAGAGTGTACTTTCCTATTAGGTCTTTTTTGACTAGTATGCTCAATGTTTTTGAAATCATTTTCATTGCAGCCACAATTTTCCTCAACACAGAACAACAAAATACATAAAAGTCCTCTATGGACAAAGCTAGAGAAATAAGTCTGAGCAAGATTATTGAGTATTTGTCTCATTAATATTTTATTCCTTTGCCATTGTTATAATTTCTACAATTGTACCTCATGCATCAAAAAGAAGCATTTATCTGCTTTAATCTAGGAAAGGAAAATGAAGTGATGATTTCAGAATCATTGTTGCAGCCACTGCTACATATAACTTTATAACTTATCATGTAAGCAGTTTGCACTGACATATAAATACTTACATAGTGTACCTAATGAACATTTGTATTCTAAAACTACATAATCAAAACAAAGACAATTTCCATAGAGAACAATCTCAATTATAATTCCAAAAGAGCCCCAAAAGGCAACAATTTACAGTAAGAATCTCAAATCTTGCTCCTACTATTAAGCATATAATTTTAATGAAGCAAAGTATTTCTGAGAATAATTTACTTTCTGAACATTGTAGGATGAAATCATATACAGAGGGAAAAAAAAGAATATGCAAAGGAAGGGATCGAGGTGCTTTGGACAGTAATACATTTGGGAAAATAAAGGGATAAGGAGATAAAAAGGGATAATCATGTAAAAATGACAAATTTTGGAAAAGTAGCCCTACCTCAAATAAGTATTGTTTATAGACTAAAAGACTGCATCTGTTGTCTGTGTTTGCAGAGCAGAAAAAGAAGGCAAAATAATTTAAAAATCTATAAAAAATAAATAAAACCCCAATTATCTGCCTCATTTTAAAAATTGCTAAAACAGCAACATTTCTTTATTGAAAAAACATTTTACTCTTTTAAGCTATACCTTTTCTTCTCAAATTTTGGATTTTTAGTCCCATTGTAAACAGTTTTTGACCTGAAAAATTATAAATGCCAGAGAAGGAGTTTTCAAAAGTTCCATAGATTATGACATCTGTTTGAAAAGTCTCTTTTCCCACTTTTATATTACATTTCACTATGTAAAAGGAAAGCGTATTCTTAGTACCTAATAAGATTTGTTCTTATAGTGGTGTTTCTTTTTCTTTTTTTTTTAATTAAAATGTCATTTCATCCCAGTAAGATTTGTTTTACTTGTATGAAAAAAAAATTCTTTGGAGAGTTATCTCCTAAAAGTTTGATGAGCACTTTTAAAAACATAACAATGTTTTTCTTTCTTTGAATAAAGGGCTTGGAGATATACTTTCCCAGTTTCCCATGTAACTTTCACAGGGTTTTTATTATTTAATATATATAATATTTTATCATTACTAATGGAAATCATGAATGGCACTCTCACCAGTCACCTTCTATATATATTCCATTATATGTTTTCCAGAGCACAGGTTTCTTTTCTCAGCTTTCAGCTTTTTTCAAGAACTTAAAAATATAAACAAAACAGCTAATTTGTCAAGAAATATTTGAAGTCTGATTGAGTATCAGGTTTCTCAGACTATCTTATGCAGACATACATTTTATTTTTCAAATGACCTGTGCCTCCTTTAACTAATGCAAACTGTTGGAGCTAAATATTCTCGATTCCAATATCCACAGTATTCAGGTGATTTTACCTTGTATCTATTTCTTATGTATTATAAGATTCATGTCTTGTACCACTACTTTATATGATTTTCTGTAGTACCAACACTTCAGAATTACAGATTTTCTCCGAATAAATTGTCACGTTTTTATTTCAAAATACATCAAGGGTATTTTAAATTAAAAGCTAAAGCAAAAAGTGTCAGTCCCTGAAGGTAGCTCCCTAAATAGAAAAATTAGTTTTCAAGTTTGCAATTTTAAATAAAAATTCTCATTAAATACTTTGTCACTGACTTGACAGCTTAATGGAAAACAGACTAACAAAGAAGCACATATGTGAGCCACTAGAAAATAAAACAGTTGCACTTCTAAGTGTCTCTTTGAAACAACAGAAGTGTCTTTAATGCAATCAAGTACTGCATCTTGCTTTGTATTTCCCAAATGAATATGTCTATTTGGCCTTTGACTTAAATATATCAAGGTAACACTCCTCAGAGAGACTTGAAGTGCAACATTTTGTTTGCTTTTCATTCATTTAGCAGAGTATCAGAGAGCCATGGGAAATGACAATAATACGTTTGTTATTTTTTACCTTAAAATTGCGCTTTTTTTGGTCCAACACCATTGTTGGTATGTTATTACAATATAGTAAAGCAGATCTGAATTAATATAATACTAGTATTATTTTACTATTACTCAGCCAGCAAAAGAATCCTGTAGCTAATACTTTGTCTTAAACCAGAGGAAATAGGAATATATATATTTTACTTCCCTTCTTCCAGAGCAAATTTCAGTTTCTACCCAATGCTTCAAACCTAATTATTTCCTCTACTTCTGCCTCACAACAAATTTTGAGTCTTTACACTACTAAAATAACTGGGACTACTTAAAACTGTACTGCAGTCAGCAGAGGCTGCCAGTGTAACCATAATACAGTCACAAGTCATGGCACCTCTTGTCACATCTCAACAAGTCATCAGTGCTCCTGAGAATCTGGACGGGATGCTCAGTGCCCTTGATAATTTTTTTTAGGTGTTTACATCCATCTTTATTCTAAAGCATTTGTAAAAATAGTGAGAAGAATATTTGTTGACCGTCTTTCAGCTTCCAGTTCAGGAGTATTGACCAAACCTGTTTTATTTTAGGGTATTCTAAACATGAATGGAACTTAACGTAAAGAGATATTTCAGTGAGTGCTTCCAAATGAATGATGGTGTAGGGATGGGGCTGTTTTGAATTGTGCTTATTTTTGTTGTTGTTGTTGTTTTTTGCAGAAGGTTTATGTAAATAGGTTCATAACCATGAGAGAGAATGGGAATGGAAAGAGTGATATCTAACCTTGATGGTAACAGTAGAATCAGAGTTAATATCCTCTTCCAAAATCACTGTATATCTAGTTCAAAAAGAGGAGACCCCTAGATTTTTCATCTGACATTGTTTTTTTTGATAACATTATAACTACAGATACATCAGCCTAAGTATTTTCAACTGAAATTCTTTGCAACAAGAAACTGATACTTCAGAAGACTTGAAATTCATCCAGTAAGCTAAAATCCACTTTACACACCTAAAAAAAAAAAATGTATTAGTCAATTAAAACATTGTAAATTAAAAAAATTCCAAATCACCTATTCTTACTGAATCAGTTTTGGTTTACGAGGCCTAAACTAACTGGAAGGATATAAATGTTAATTTGGCTTGTCCTCTTTTTTTCTTTTCATGTAATTCATTGACTTGATTCATATAATCAATACTATAAACCTCTGTATATTAATATATGTTATGTAGTTCCACATTGTATTTTGAAGGGGAATTAGAAATATCTAATCATCTGCAGGTGATGAACTGCTTTTAAACATTTGTGTACTTAAAATAGTAAAAAATGTTAAGATTCTGTCTTGCCTCTGTCTTTCATAACATAAAATTTTAGCTCTGACATATTAACTTGTGGACAGCCTTGACTTCACATGCAAACTCTAAACCAGAATGGTAGTCTTGCAGACAATCATCATATGTTTCCAGGTCTACTTTATGAATCAAAACCCCCCTCTCTTCTGGTAACTATCAGTTAAATTATACAGAATTTCTCCATAAATAAATACATTGCTTATTTTAACCAAGTTTAGCTCTAGGACCAAGCAAGATATTCATTTTCCTATATTGGTAGAAATAGACTGTTCTTTTGTGTCATTTAAACTGGAATGTGAACTTAAGCCTTGAATCTGGCAAAGTAAACAAATCAGAAAAGAAATCTACTTTTGCAACCTTTTTAAATACTGTGCTAAGCCACTTAGCACAGACCAAGCCAATGCAGATCACAATGAATTGCACACTGTAATGAATGGCTTTTCTATGCCTGGCACTTTCCTTATTGAGTGGTTTTACTCAGGAGACAAATCCATTAGGTACTGAAATAAAAATATTTTCTCCTGATACTTTCATGGTGTCTCTATGGAGACTGAGCAGTAGTTTTGTCATCTTCATACATTTTGAAAGACCAAGAGAGAAAAGAAAATGTAATTAGACAACATGCATATTTATGCCTTTTAATCATATCATACCATATCATAAAACAAAACATCTTTTGCTTTTTAAATAAAATACTAAAAAAATGTAACATAGTTAATTAACTGAAGAGAGAGGTCACATCAGAAAAATATCTCTGCTATTTAGTTTTAGGCTTTCATCTGGAAGGACTGAAAGACAAGAATTAATAGGAAAAGTCAGATTTTTACTTGTAGGATAGTAATTATTGGAAAAATTTTTAAGTGCAGTGTTAATTTAATGACAGTCTGAACACTGTTCATAATAGTAACATGTTTTTACTATGTTTGTAAATATTTGGAGAAAAAAATTAAATTTAAGGCCATTTTTTTTTCTTGAGCAGCAGGAGGCTTTGTTCAAGTAAATAAATAAATGTGGAAATGTAAATCTTGATGGTTGATGTCAAATATTTTTAAGTTTATTCCTATCACTACCATATGTTCTGATGTTCAGCATAAAGTAATGTCATGAGCTAAGTGCTCATATTCTCCTTTAAGTGCAAAAAAACTTCCATTCATAGCTTTTATTTATAGAAAATAAAAAGACATGGAAGAAGATCTCTCTTTAATTCCAGTCTGTTATTTTACTGAAAGTTTTCACTAGCAATTGCTACATTTTAAATACTTGAACTTCCCATAGATGGATTAACTTCTGTAATTTCTTCTCGTAAAGAAATTGTCTCAGCTTTTTCTCTTTAATTTCTTAACCTTTTACTCCTTAAGCATTGGACTGTTGGATTTTACAACATGAAACAATCTCTTCTTATTGTATTAAATGTTCTTTTTCCCCAAAAAAAATCAAGTAATTTTAAAGTGTCCTCTAAGAGTGATATGGGAAAAATAATGTGAGAGAAAATATTTCTATACACTATTGAGTACTCAAAGCAAAAAAGTACCCAACAGACTGTTCAATAAAACAGTGCAGTACTTGATTGGACACAATAAGTTCAAATTGAACACAATACGTCCATTACCAGGTATTTACTGAGTGTCAGAGAAGGTCAACCTGGAAAAACAATCCACTAAATCAAAAGTAACAAACACAAGTACCAATTCACCTGATTGATATCTTGAAACTTATGCTTTAATTCACATTAATATCTGACTTTTATGTTACACAGCCTTTCAGGTGGGGAAATCAAAACTTTCTTCACATCTTAGAAAAAATAAACATAAAAACTGAAAATGTTATGAGGAAACTAGAGCTCTTTAACAAAGGTTCATCTCAGAAGTTGACCAAATAACTTTAGAAGCACAGAGGTTACCTTGCCAATTCCACTTTCAAATCTATTAATATCATCGACAATTGTCAAGATGTAACACTTGTCTTTTTGCCCTTTTTGTCAGGTTAGAGTGGTTACAGACCTCTTGATTAAGTGCTTTTTGAGCTTACAAACTTACAGTAGAAAAATGAGTGAAACTAAACCCTCTAGTATAAAACACATGATGTGCAGAAACTTTGTAGAGTGAGATACACAGAGAACAGAACAGGAAATTTCCTAAATTTAGTTGGGAAAAAAAAAGTTTTACATTTTTATAATATAGCAAAATGGAGTGTTACCTAAGACTGTGTCATATAGCTGAGACTCCATGTGTGTTCATAGACATGCATGAATATATATTGCATATTCAGACAAAAAGACTTGCTAAAATTTTGTTCTTTGAAGAAGTATTCTCACTGTTAAAGATAATTTCTTTATGAAAAACAAATATGTAACAGAATAAAAGCATGGGGAAACTGTGTATTGTTCCAGTTGTGTACAAAAAAAGGACAGACTGAGTGCATTGTCTGGGATCCATTAAGATCTGACTGCATGCCTATCTTTTTTGTTCAGATTTTTTTCCCATTATACAGTAATGCCCCTTGATATGACAGTGATTTCTTCTGATGCAGAAGTTACACTTTTTTTCCATCCACAAGGAAGGAAAAGAGAGCTGTAGAAGGAAAAAAAAGGCTTTTTGATGTTCTTGGTCATGTGAAGGTCTTCTTGGTTCTTAAGGCCAATTGCATGCATCAGCCCTGTCACACATTCAGTGAGGCAATTTGTCATTTAGAGAACAAATCCTATCTGCCATCTTGCTATGAAAACACTATCTTAAGTACATTGATAAAAATTTACTTGACAGAGAACACACTTCCAGAAAATGTAGACAGGTAAACAATCCACTGTTGCTAAACAAGGTGTTTCGGTCAGCCTTTCTCCACTGACAGCTACCTTTTAAAAGGTCATTCATATCTTAGACTATTTCATGGCTACTTTAAATACTGTTATATAGGGGGAAAATTTCTGATTTTTTTATTGTCAAGATAATGTTTAAAAAGCTTACTGAAATGCCCGAAAAGTGCAGAATATGGTTCAAGATCAGAAGGAAGATGAAGAAATGTGAGAAAGATTTCCTCACTATGACAACTTTGAGTTATTAGTCCATCTCTACTTCCTATAAAAAAAAAACCAATCCTCGTCACGCTGCAGTATTAGCAATCTGAGCTGTGTATATTGTCCCACTCATTCTAGCATGCTTGAAAGCTTCTATAGCTGAGGTAACACTTATCTTTGTGATGAAAGTCCCAAAGGTGCTACAGAAAAATAGCTTAGTACCAATGAGAAAGATCATAGGTGAAAATGGATTGCCCTTCAAACCTTTTGTCAACTAATACAGATAATAAAGCACAACAGAAGTCAATGTATTAATACTATTAATAAAAAAAGGATGAGGTTAATGAGAGAATTGAATTTGTTTATGAGGAGAATACTGTCAGCTTGAACACTAGCTATTTCAGGGCATGGATGCAATTATGACTCTGGAAAGAGGCAGTACTGAATATGGAAGTAGGCAGAATGACTAAGTAGAAAGAAGGTGAAACAATATCTGCCAAAAACAAACCCAGAATACTATAAACTGAGTTACATTCTACTCTATTCTATTGAGGAGAAAGCCCTGCATAAATAACAAGTGAACCCAAAAGGAATAAAACATATAGCAGCGCCATTTTCTGTATCTGTAAAAAGAAAAAGAAGGAAAGCCACAATAAAACTGATTTTTATACTTACTGTGCCTCAGTTGGTTATAGCTAAATGTAGAAAACTATGAAAGGGATCAGTGAGAGCCACTGGGAAAACTGCACAAGACCAAGTTATTTCATTGCCTTATACAATATCTGGTACCGGAGTAAATATCTAGGCTGGTATGATTGAGAGCCTTTCATGTGAATAGGGACTAAAGAAATCATTGCATGAGTCAAACATTTCACACATGCACAGAGGAAAGTCTTATAAGTTTGAACCTGCTACCCAGAGCATATGGCTGTTTTGCTGCCATAACTGTGAAACTTTCTTTGCAGTAGAAATAGCTGTCATACCAGAATATTTAGTCCTATGTTTACATGAGAACTGTACTGGTCTTTCATTCTATTTTTTTTCCTAGATTTTTTAGCATTTGTGTAACGTATTTGTTTCAGGTAAATTTTAAACTCACAAAATATATCAGTTTGTAAGATATCCATAAGAATCATTGAGTCCACCTCGTGCTCCTTGTAAAATGACCTAAAATAAAACAAAACTAAACCATGGGAATAAAATTATCTAGATATTCTGGAACTCTGGCAGGCTTGGTGCAATGACCCCTTGTCTGCAGACTCTGTTGCAGTGACTGATCACCCTGTCAGTGAAGAGCTGTTTTCTAATATCACACCTCAACTTCTGATACAGCTTCACTTCATCTCTTTGCAACCTATCACTAGTCATCGGAGGTTGGAGATCAGCACCTTTCCCTCTGCTGTTTAGTCCTTGAGACCTTTCACCACTTTTGTAGTCCTCTTTTGGATGCTTTCTAAAAGCTTCCTATCCTTCACATATTGTAGTGCCCAAAACTGCGCACAGGACTTGAGGCGAGGCTGCAGAGAAGACGAGTGGGACAATCACCTCCTCAATAGGACATTAAACATCTCTGCTTTGTCTTTGTCCCTATTTTTAGGTGGACTAATCTCATCAAGTACTAAATCAGGGTTATCTCAAATCTTCCTTTTGCTATTAAAATATGCCAAAAAGTCTTTTTTTGGCCTTCACAGTACTATCCAGGTTGGACTCTACTCGAGATAAGACCTTTCTTCCTACATTGGCAAAGAGCATCTGTAGTCCACCCGTGTCACCTGTCCTGATTCCAATGCCCATAGACTTTCCTTTTTGACCTAAGTTTTAGTCTGGTTTAGGAAAGTTTACAGCGGCCTGAACCTCTGTAAAGCAAGTAGAAGGTACTGTGCTATTGAAAGATGGGAGTGGATATCTGAGTTTGCAAGGGGAAGGAATGCAAGCAGAGGAAAATCTTCAAGTACTGGATTAAAGTATCACCATGAAGTCATATTCTGCTATGTTCCCTCATGATGTTTTTTCTTTGTTTCATGAGTGGTCTCATTAGAATAATTTAATCTTCATGCATAGCAACTCACTGACTGCTACGGTTAAACATAATGAAGTCTAATCCTTGGGGAATGAGTGGCATAAACTGGCACTGTCTGTGGAATGCTAAAACCATCTAGGTTAACAGAAAATGAATCATGTCAGTGTAGTATTCACTTAAGACAGAC
Source organism: Cettia cetti (assembly GCA_013401135.1). Classification (NCBI taxonomy): domain Eukaryota; kingdom Metazoa; phylum Chordata; class Aves; order Passeriformes; family Sylviidae; genus Cettia; species Cettia cetti. The sequence continues at coordinate 9,368 of VZUI01023707.1, read as the reverse complement.
ATTTATTATTTTAATAATATAATAAAATTAATTAAACTAGACTTGTTCTTCAAATTTAACTGTAAGCATATTGTCTTATTTAACAATTCGTCCCTCTCTTGGCCTGTGTTTTCTTCCTCTCCTCTTTATCCAGGTCACAAATAGGAAACATCTCAGATAGTTTTCCAACCCCATGTGGGGCTTTCCAAGCCATTTAAAGAAGTCAAACCAGGAGAAAATGCTTATGATATACGCAGTGTTGCTCTCTTTTGTCTCAATTTTCCCTGTGGTTTAAAACAGTAAGATTGGTAGTCTAACCTCTTAATATATAAGAAAGAATGAGAGTACCTAGGAAAGTTCCAAATGACAATATTCCATTTTCCCAGGCCAGAAAAAATTAGAATGGATATTTTCAATTGTCCTCTTAGAATTAAGAGAAGAGAGATGCCAGATCTTATTCCAGTGTGACTATATGTTCTTTTCCAGGACAATATCCATGGTGTATGAAGTGGGCTTTTTGTGAATTTTAGATAGGTCTGGGAGAAGCTTTGTCTGGAAACAGTTGCCATAGAAAAGAAATACATACATTAAGCACAACTTTTTTTCTTTTCTCAGATATGTTCATTCATTTACCACGGTTATCCTCCCCCCTCCACCCAAGTGTGGAACACTTTCTGTGACCTTCAGAATTCAAGCATGCAGCCCAGGGTACATATCAGAATGTGAGGGAAACTCATCTTCTTCTGGTAAACTCCCAGGGCTATACAGCTCGAACAAGGGCCCATAGTGTTTATCTTTTGACATAGTAGGTAATGTGTTAGGTGTGTTTTAGTGTGTCGGGTGTTCAATTGGCTATGTCATGGACTTTGTTGTTAACAGCTTGTTGCCTAATTTTGCCTTGACACAGGGTGAAGTAAAATGCAGTGAAATACTTGTTTATAGCATCCTAAATAGTCTTTGCACCTACTGGTATTTACAACAGATATTGCTAAAGGTAAAAAAAAAATATTGCTTTACTTTTTAAAAGATGTTTGTGTAGCTTTCCTAGATTAAGGATCATTCCTGTACATGAACAGCTGGTAGACATCTGGTCTCACTGAAGTTACAACTCCTTTATTTGTAACTCAATAGGATGTTACAGTTCAAAATATGGTCTATTCTGCAACCAATGTACCACAAATACACAGAATCTCCTAAAGAAGACAAATACACATACCTATTTTCTGGTATTTGACTGTCACTGGACACAATACTTGTTAGTTGATTTCAGACACTGATCCACATCTTCTCTCTCATTCATGCCCTAATATAAACTTCCTCTCTACCCAAACTTTATTTGTTTAATAATGTACTGTTAGTTTTATTATTAACTTACTTCAATATTTTACTTCAAATGTAAAAATAGGAAATGATATAACAATTTCTAGCGAAAACAAATTCTTAATGATAACTGTAATTTAACAGTGGGCTCGATAATTTAAAAGGTCAGATCCAACTTAAACAATTCTATGATTCTATGATTCCAGTTGAAAACATAAAACCCTGGTGGTTAGAGCTAAATTATTCAATAACTCTTAAAAATATGCAACTTTTTTGGCTTTGGCTTATATGGACCACAGTTCCCAGAGAGAAAATTTGTCCATATTTCACAGCACATTTTTAGTATGCCTGTTGATGAGCAATTTCCAGTCGTGCTGTTGCTGCTCAACTTATTTAACTTTCTGTGGTGTCTCCCAGTATGACAACTTACTGCAACTCTCAGTGAGATTGATTCTGAGAAAGAGAGATATGGTTGGCTTCCAGTTACTGAAGTTATTTTCTTCTTCTACCTTTCCCAGCCAACTCTTCTGTTAGCAGAATTCTCTCTCAGCAGGCAGCTGCCAGTGCTGTTGCTTAAGTGTTTTTGCTGGTGTGTGCTCTCATTGAGCTATTGCCAATAAATTTTGTGATCCTTCCTGTTTGGAAATATTGGCCTTTCCAATGCCACTGCACAGCAAAATAGCTAAAAGCTGACCTTTCTTTTTTACAGAGGTTGTAGTGCTTTTTTACAGAGAGACTGCAGTATCCCAGACTTGTGTACAGAAATGGCAGAGACTCTACATGAGTTTCCTGTCGTTTGCTCTTTTTTTTACTCCATACAGTTTATAGTCTTTGTTGATTCTGGATTTAATGCAGCACTTCTGTCTGCCACTTCAACACCATACACACAGTCTTGTATATTTCTCATGTTTCTTTTAAAGAAACAGCCCTTCCTTCTTCTGAATAAATTTGGAAATTAACATGGAAGAAGTAGTAAAGTTTGCAGTAGAAAAAAAATTAGAATAAGTGGCATGGCTGTGGGCTGATATTATATATACTGAGATGAAGAGCTTTTGAATGGTATTCTAGTGCTGTGCTGAGCTGCCCCTATTTCTCCAATTTACATAAAGTAAAATCTCAGTCCTTTTTCAAGTTCCTGGTATATTGGCTCTCTCAGTTGCATTTAATTTTACCTAATACAGGTTGTTTTGTGGTTTTTTTTCTGCAAAAAGGAAAGAATTTTCAATTTATCTCTGCTGTCATTTTTTTATAAATATGGGATTCCATTTTCTAGTAGATATAGTCATAAAACCTGCTCTTTAACTGGAAGGGAAAAAAAACTCAAAAAAAAACTGAAAGAAAAAATCCAATAAAATTTAAGATAATATTTATCATTTTTTCAGTTGAGAAACTTACACTGTCTAAATTTTGAAAAGTAGAATTTCACAGTTTTGGTCCTGCTCAAGGGTACAATGTCTATTGAGATTTGAAATGTTAAGATCTTTTGAAAAATCTGAGTTGGAACTAGATTATTTGTCTCACAAAGTCAAAAGTGATTTTTTTTTCTCCTGAAAAAAAAGAAAAAAGTTTTATTTTATAGAATCTACTGTCAACCAAGTAATGTGGTGATAATATGAATACAGATGGTTATTCATTGTACTTTTGGTGTTTCATATTTAGAAATATGAAAGGGTTGCCTTTTTTAGAAGATTTGTCTGTTTCTCTTATAATGAGAATATTGATTCAATGATTCAAGTTGTCTCATGCAGATGTAAATGTGTTTCATTCACAGCTCTGAATAGAGACTCATATGTTGAAATGTTGGTGGAAATCATTGTGAAGTTGGTTTTTTGTTTTTTTTTTGTTTTTTTTTGTTGTTGTTCGCTTGTTTGGTTTTTTTGCAGAACACTGGTATATTTGCATCATTTAAAATAATTGCCGGTCAGTTGTTCACGTAGACATTTCCTAAACCATCCCTTTCTCCTGATCACTAAGGCTTTAGATTCAATGTTAATAATTTCATAGTCTAGGCTCCAAGATTTTTACTACACTTAATGTTTAGCAAATCAAAGTCTCTCTTTTAGGAGCTGTGACTGAATATTTTATTGCAACTTCATGGTCGTTCTGGAACATAATTGCAGGGAATTAAAAGACCACCAAGGATTGTCCAAAATCTTTTCTCTATCATAGCTAAATTCCCCACTCCAATGTTTGCCTGAACAAACCAATCTTTTTCAGACATCCCAGAAAAGCATTTTGGCAATTAATTTATTGAAAAATTCTGAAAATTAGCTTTGCCGGGGTAAAAGTGAGGGTCACCTGTTATCCTCTGAGAATTCCTGCATTCCTAAGCATATGGTACTGTCAAACTCACTTCTGTCAGCTCTAGAGGATGCCAAGACCTATATTCGGGCGTTATTGTCAGTACCATTTCCTTAAGTACTGGCTACTGTGCAGCTCATCACAGGTTTTTCTGCAATCTTTTGAAGAAACCCATCAAAGGCATGCAAAGGAACAGTGTTTAACCAGAGTGGCCATGTATTAGTTAGCAGCTTGATATAAAGAGTTTTGTAAATTTCATGTACTAATTTAAATGAGGATTTTTGTGTATCTTGTTTGTATCGATTTTCATAAATGTCCAGCATCATACTGTAGACAGGGTCCCTGACAGCAACCAGGTTTTGTTTTTCAGTGTTAGAACTTCCGCCTGAGCATACAGACTTTGGATATGGAGATGAGATATAAAGATCTGATAGGCAATTATGATTTATCAGAATTCCATAGCAGTGGTACAGAAATGTAGAATTTTTTCCAGCTATTATACAGTGTCAGGTCTTGCAATTTATTTTCCCCCTGTGCCGCTATCAATGGAATAAGCTGAATCATTTGTGATGAAATGCATATGAAATGTTCTAATATACATAAAATAGACTGTCGCCTTTTTTTCCAATCTTCTAGTTTTTAGAGTCAGGACTTTCATGTAAACAAAGCAATGCTTTTAGAATTCTTTATCTTGTTTACATTCCTTTCTGTAGAAAGGACAATTGATGGACATTGATTTCTAAGACCAGTGGAATTGAAGAGGTTGAACCTCAGTCTTCCAATGTGGTCTCTTCTCTAGAAATCTATATAAGCTGTAAGAAAAATTAAACTTCCTCTTTTCCCACTTCAACTCCGTGGTGGTCACTGCGTCTCCCTGTGACGGTTTTGTGCCACAATAGACCTTGCATATATACAAATGTGAATTTGTTTTAAAAGAGGAGGGGCTGAGAAGAGAAAAGATTTGTTCCTTATTTTAAAAATAAAACACTAATTGTAAATATTTCTCCTACCTTCTCTTTTCTTCTTCTGATGGAAGAAGAATTTGTTTTGATCAGCAACAGTGCAGATTACTGTTGTGGTGTCACAGGAAGGATATATCTCAAAACCCAAGCTTAATATGGTTAAAATACTTTCCCCCAATATTGACCAAATGAAGATATTTTTAAAGGGATATCTAGCTTAAGACTAACTTTTAGATAAGTAAGAATTTACAGGACAATCTCTATTTTATTGCATCTTCTCTGAATACATAATTTTTTAAAGAATTGGTAAGTTTCTTCATTGAAGAATGTTAGAAAAGTTGACATTCTTTTCCTAACAACAATTCAGCATTAGACTTCAAGTAATATCCTGGCAAGAAGTTGTCATGTCAATCTGTGCTGCATGTGAAAGGTGAAGATAGGACTCAAAAGGGAAAATTTAGTAATCAATGACAAGTCAAATACAGTACAAAAATAGTCTAATTCCTCATGACATATATTTATTTCCTGCCAACTTACATCTGGATTCACTCTGAATCAACTTCATTCATCTCTAACAGAGCTATCATGATTCAGAAATAAATAAAAATTGTGTAAATTCAGAAATAAATAAAAATTGTGTTTAGCGAAATATAGAGGCTACAGGATTAGTCATTTAGTGACAGCTTTGAAATATATTTTCTGTTGAGTACCATACATGTTTAATGCTTTTAGTTGAACTACATTTATAAAGTTTTTCTGGTAAAATCACTTAAGTGTGTGCAAAATATTCATAGAAATCAAAAGTTGGGATTAACATTTATATTCAGGTATTCATTGTGAGAAGGATCAACTGTAAGAAATTAGACATTTTCCATACACTCACATAATAATCTCTATAAGTGGAACAGTTACATGACAAGGCTACTTTTGCAGTTACCAGGACAACAAAGCTGAAGTTACAGATTCAGACAATGAAGTTAGTTTAATTCACAATGCTAAGATTTTTATTCTTTATAATTGAGGTCACAAGGGTAGAAGCAACAGTTGTGACACACTGTGCTGAAGGGTGTGGGATCTGTGATCAGTTCTTGCTCAGCTACTGTTGTATTTTTCGGAGACTGGTCAAATACCAGAACTTATACAAATTGACATAAATAAAAAAGGTTTTAATTGGTTACAAAAAGTCCGTAAGATGAAATATGATTTATAAAAATCCCTATTTTAAAATTAGATTGAAACTCTCATGCCTAGTTATGATAGGAAATGTTTGTTTAATGCTTAAATTCTGTTACAAACCATGTGCTTTAATTTGAATCTAACTTGCTTTCAGTTCAGTCTATCTTCTTCCATAAACTACATCCTGAAGTTGTAGATATTTGTTTGTGACTGTTTAGTTTCCAAACATTCATTTTACAAACTTCCCATATTTAATCCAAAGCAACAGTAATATAAATTTAACCCAAACTAGAAATAAAAAAATACTTCAATTTTAAATCAGTTTGATAAGAGCATATTCAAAGTACTTGGTCTCAGTATTATGTTTGGTATTGACAATATATGCATATAATTATCTAAACCTCTATCAGCAAAGAATATACCTACTTTTACAAGAAATTTTTTGAACTTATCTTGTGATCTTACTGATGGAAATACTGGTACGAGAAGTGCCCTTACATGTTGTTTTCAGTTTGACAATTAAGAGAAGGCATGGTTCCCTGTAAAATAGTGTAAATATTATTTTCATGTGGATAAAAGGATATTAATGTCTGTATGTCCCAAGAAAAAAATGTCCATGCTTCTTCCAATTAATTCTTAAACTTCATGTGGATTCAAGGCCTTTTTAAATATGATTTCAAAGATTTATCAAATTTTACTATGAAGACATTCAAGTAGAAAACTGGGAGCTTGGGGGGGGGGATTTTTTGTTCTGTACACATCCTTTTAATTTTTTCAGTGTTACTAACATTGGACTATGGTTCACAGAATCTGATACTGGTACTGGTTTTTCTGACAAAAGTTTGCCAAACCCTTCTTTCCTTCATTATTTTCCAGCTCTTCCCCACTTTGCATGATCCATATAAAATAAGCTAATATCAAAGAAAATCAAGAAAATGAAAAGCTCTTTTGGCTGCCAGTGGAAGCTGCTGAGACAATTTTTTTTTTCTGCATATTTTCTCATGTTTAAGACCATAGGGACTGCAGGAAATATTATTTATTGTTACCCCGCTCCGTATTCAGCTATCTACTCTCTGTCTGCAAGTGGAACTGGTATCATAGCATTGCCTAGACACATATTTTAAGGAATTTTATTGTCCCTGCTCTCCACAGTTTTCCTCCTGTTTCTTCCAACAGTATGAAACTTCAGATGGGTCAGACTGAAGAGTGCTTTTTACATATAAAGTGCTCATATAGTAGCCAAATATGAAAATTAACATGTGTAGTAGCTTTCTACTGTTGCAGTGTAATTCACATCCAATACCAGGAAGTATTTTATCCAATACCAGAAACTATTTTTTTCCTCTTTTTTTCTTTTCTTTTCTCTTTTCTTTCAAGAGAACAGAACATGGCTATGGATTGATTTATAATTATTTCTCATGAAGATGTGATGTCTATGGTTCTTGCACTCTTTAAAGTCATTGACTAGACAAAAAACCCTGAAATTCTTACACAAAAACTAAAGTATCCTTTCTTGCAGATTCTCCACTACTATATTTACCTTTCTTCTAACTTTTCCAGTTTCATGCTTAGTTCTTTTTTTTTTTTCTTAATGTATTTTGGAATAGAATGAGATGGACTGAAAACGTGATATTAGATGGAAAAAACACTTTCCTGTTTTTCTTAAGTCAGCAAATCTGAGTGTGACAGTGGTCAAGCTTAACAAGAATAAACTTGGATAAAATTGAGCTCTTTAAAAGTAATCCTTCTCTTTTTTTCCTATGTGATAAGCTCTAACTCAGACTCTTAAGAAGAAGGCAGTGAGCAAATAGGAAGTGGACAGATAAAGATGCCCTTCTATCTCAGCAGAAACCTGCTGATGAGGCATGCCTTGTATCTTCTAGCTACTGAATTTTTATGTATATTTATACTTGTGCATCATCTTATTTCTACAGCATGCTGTCAACTTTGTCACATGAAATGAAAAGGAGGTTAGCATGTACATTGTTTAGTCCCATACAAAATAGTCTGTCATGGTTACCCTCATGCTGAAGAATTCTGAGAAACTGCAGAAAATATATTTTGATTGTTAAATTGTTGAAGATAGAAACTATCTTTCATAGTATATAGATACTATACCTTGGAAGCTTCAGGGTAGATATACAACAAGTAGGAAAAATACCCCAAAACAACTCACACTAGGAACATGTGGACCTTTATGCTAAATATGTATATATATATATTTATATTAATTTATTACTTGCTTGTGGCAGTGTGGCTTACTTCAAGACTGTAAGATCTTCGGAGTTTGGATTATATTTCATATGGCTTGTATATTATAACATCTACAATCCTGCTAAATAATGAAAAGTGATGTAATTAATAGAAATTTTTTTGGCACTCTGGTTAGATAGTTTTTCAACAGTTTATTATGCTATTAAGTACAGAAATATCATGTACTCTACTCCAGGAACGTTCGCAAATATGCTGATCTCTTAAAATAGCTTTAATTTAAAGTGTTTGTCTGGTTTTCTTTGAAAATAACCAAGCAATCCTTTTCAAACTGTGCCTGCTCGAAATCAAACCCCCTAGCTCTGAAAGTTTCATGAAGACACGTTTGAAGACACCACATCTTTGACTCTCCGCTGCTTGAAAATCGAAACTAAAATTGTCCTGGGCTTAACTGGGAAACTTAATTTTCTTCCTAGCAGCTGGTACAGTTCTGTGTTTTGTATTTAGGGCGATAATAATATTGATAACACACTGATGTTTTAGTGGTTGTTGAGCAGCACTTGCTCTAAGTCAGGGACTTCCTGCTCTGACAGTCAGCAGGTGCAAAAAAAGCTGGAAGAGAGCACAGCCAGGAAAGCTGACCCAAACTGACCAAAAAGGATATTCCATACCATAGAACATTATGTCCAATATATATATTTAAACTGAGGGAAGTTGGCCAGGAGAGACCATTTACTTCTCAGGGACAGGCTGGGCATCAGTCAGCAGTGTTGAGCAATAGTATTGTGCATCACTCCTCTCTTTTTGTTATCTCCCTTTTCGTCATTATTGTTATTATTTCTATGGCTATTATTATATATTTTTCTTTTTTTTTTTTCAACTGTTCAACTGTTTTTATCTCAACCCACAGGTTTTGTCTTTTTTCTGATTCTTATCCCTATCCCACTGGGAGAGGGGAGAGGGCAGGGGAGCAGTGAAGGGGTGAGGGAACAGCTGTGTGGTGACTAGTTGGTAGCTATGGTTATACCAAAACAACTAGAAGGCCAAGACCAAAAAGTATCTTGCAACTGCAAAATCTTACCATTTTGATTAAATAAACAGTGACACTCTTCAGTCATCCCTGGGCCATTGTATTATAATGAACACTCAGCTCCTTCTGAGTGGTGCAAAAATTACAGTTGACAAAGACTGTTTTGATATGAACATCTGTAGATAAGTCTCCTGGTAATGGCTGTTGTAAATTTGTTGTGAAACTTTCCTTTAAACAACATAATAAAGCCTTTGATAGACATTTTCTCCCTTACTTTGTGTTCTCCATACAAGATAAAAAGCTGGATTTAGATTTGTCCTGGGTTGACGGTGCCTCTGTATCCCAGATCGTGAGATTGTTGTGTCTGGCGGCGGCGGCCTTTCCCCCCC
>VZUI01023705.1:0-117900 GCA_013401135.1 Cettia cetti | reverse complement strand
CCCAGGCGTTCTTCTGGTAAACAGAAGAACAATGTTTTGTAAATATAAGGATGTTTACATTCTTTCTTATAGGAGGGGCCTTCTTCTGATGTCCCTCTGAGATGACCAATTGATTGAAAAGTTTACCTTTGTGTTACCAATCAAATTGGCCTCTGACATTCTGTGTAAAGAGGAGCTCATCCCACAATAAAGGGAGAACCCACTGACCACTTTCGAAAGGAGCCTGCGTCTCTTCTGTTCGTGTCCGTTGTGATGACCTCCAACTTCTCTGATGAGAATAAAGTAGTAGGAAAGTCTCCTCAAAGTACAATGTGATTTTGTCCCTCACTCATTTATTAAAATGCTTTTACTTTCTTTGAGGGCAGCAGAGCACTTGAGAATGACAGGTTGAGTGCATATGGTGTCACTTGTGGGATGGCTAATATATTGTCATAGATATTTGAGTATAGTTAAACTGCTGTTACAAATAGCAAATAATGGCCTTCCCAAACAATGACAGAATTGTAATTCTATTCCTTAAAATCCTTCCTTTTAATTGTCTTTTGCCTTTTTGTAAGCTGCTTTCTCTGATGTATGCATTTCATTAGCCTTTCTCTGCTTTCACTCAGAGACTTGTTCTGTCTATTTCAGATTCTTGTGAAGTTGTTCTGGTTAATTTCTCTTTGCCAATAGGCTAAATTTAAATTCCCAGTACAACAAAAAGACAGAATTTTCCAAATTAGAAGTCGGTGAATATATCCAAAAAACACACACAGAATGAATGATGATAGTTCTATCGTAAAAATATTGCAAAGTTGTATTTAGACCTGTTGAAAAAGAAGTTGTTATAGGTGCCTCACTGGTTCCTTTATAAAGCCACATGTTTTTCATATATCACTAGATATAGTCCAAATAGGCCAACAGCTGTTGCATAGCCAAAATACTGCCCATTAGGACATGTGAGAAGTAGCTTGGAACAGCTATAAGTAGTTCGCAGAATGTTGGGACAAATCTAGCACTTCAAATACCTCACTTGAGTGAAAACAAAATCTGTAAATTGCCCAAGACATTAGAAGACATTGGTAGAGGAGTAGCACACAGCAAAGTAACAAATCAACTAAATGCTAATTTTATTTTGGACAACACAGACCTGCTACTGATTTCTGTTAAGGTCAAGAGTCACAATCCTAACCACTGTTTTAGAAAAAAATGTTAAAAGTGTATGTAGTTATGAATAAAGGTTGTTCTGTGGGCTAGTCATTATTTGGAATTAACTGTATGGAAATTTGTTTGCCATGCACAGTTTAGTAAAAGATACTACTTCTAATCTAGCCATAGTAATTAAGGAGAGTGCTAGATAATGTTAAGGTTGAAAAGATCAATAACATTTTTTTATTAACTTTTTCAAAAATTGTCCACTGTTGATTAAGATTACTTCTCATCCTTGTTTGTCCTATACAAATCTTCAATTTGGCCAAATGCCAGCTCTGAGGTCTTCAGCCATCATCTCGTTTACTGCAAAGAGCTTATCCTTTGGTTTTTGACTTACTGTGTGGCAATTACAGTCTCTGTTAGCATTTAAGAATTACAGAACTTAAGAACTAATCAGAATTATATAGTTTTACACAAATAGCTATAATTCCAACAGATTAATTCACTTGGAATACTTATGACTACATGATTCTGAGTCTCAGTTCTTTTAGAGATTGAGTGGAGGACAGAATATCTATACCCCAAATAACCTTCCCTCCATATACTGAAAAAAACCAGACTGTAACGTGTTTATGACTCTCTATTCCTTCATCCCATGTCAGAACTTTGCAGAATAAGAATCATTTAGGTGTGAAAGATCCTTTAAGATCATTGAGTCCAACCATTAACCCAGCACAGCCAAATCCATCACTAGGCCATGTCTACAAGTACCATAGCTGCACGTCTTACCTCCTGGTGACTCAACAACTTCCCTAGGCAGGCTGTTTAAGTGCTTGACAACCCTTTCTCTGAGACATTTTCCTGGTATCCAATCAAAACCTCTCCCAGCACATTTTGAGGCCATTTCCTCTTATCCTATCATTTTTTTACCTGGGAGAAGAGAACAGCCCCCACCTGGTTACAGCATCTTCTCAGGTACTTGTAGAGAGTGATAAGGTCACCCCTGAACTTCCTTTTTACCAGGCTAAACAACCTTGGAACCCTCAGCTTCTCCTTGTAAGACTTGTGCTCCAGACTCTTCATCAGAGTCTTTGCCCTTCTCTGGATGCCCTCCAGCACCTCAATGTCCTTGTAGTGAGAGGCCCAAAACTGAACACAGGATCTGAGGTGTGGCCTCACCAGTGACGAGCACACAGGCACAATCACTGCCCTGCTCCTGCTGGCCACACTATTGATGATACAGGCCAGGATGCCACTGCTTCCCTTGGCAATCTGGGCACATGTCCAGACGGCTGTCAACCAGCACCCCCAGGACCTTTTCTGCTGGGCAGCTTTCCACCCATACATCCCCAAAACATTTGGGCTGAAAGATTATTGTGACCCAAGTGCAGAACCCGTCACTTTTGCTGCATTTGACCTCATGCAATTAACCTAAGCCCATTGATCCAAGGCTTTCTAGTTTACTCTGCTGAGCCTTCCTACCCTCCAACAGGCAACACTCCCATCCAACTTTGTATTGTCTGCAAACCTACTAAAAATGTGACAATAGTGTCCACATTCATCTGTCTCTGGATAAATAATTGTCTGCTTTGTACTTTGGGACCTTTTGGAAGAAATGAATGAGCTGGGAAAAAAAATGTTCTTATGTCTGAACACTGACAGTTTCAGAGATTAGAACGGAAATGAAGAAGAATAGTTCAAGAGAGAACACTGGTTACCTTAAACTGAAAATCCACTGAATTTCATGAACTAAGAAAAAGAATGATCCAGAAGGTCTGTCAGTGGTTTATAAAAGTCTTATTAGCTCAGATATTGCTTTACATTTTCATAATTCCTCTTACCAGCAATTTTAATCTCAGATATTTTATGTACTAATTGTCCACTGTAGAGCGTAAGATGACCACTCTGTAATGCCTTTTATAAACTTAGAACTTCCAAAACTGACCTTGCTGGATAAATGTAAAAGTGCTTAAGATTTTAAATTTAAAATTACTAAAAAAAAAAAAAAAATTAGAAAGCTATACATGCATAAACTACTGGCTAAGAACAAAATCAACAATTTCAGGCCTCATCCTACAAATACCTTATTTAAGTAATTACTTACTTATATGTAAGTAGTGAATACCACAGGATAAGGATATCCATATATGGATATTATATGGATAAGGGTTCCACATATGGACCATTGTTCTCTTTGGGATCCTGAATAGAGGCTGAATTTGGTACATGAGTGGTTTTGTGGAAACCATTACAAATCTGATATTACCTGTATTTTAATACCCAAATATTTTAAGGGAATAGTAACAGCTTAGATTCTATGCAGTAATACCCAGAGATAAATTTATGCTAGGACAATAGAAGCAGAGAATTTGGTATTATCTTTGCTATTGCTGGGACCCTGTGATTTATTTTAGGATTTCTTTTTTTAAAGGCATAGATGCATAAACCATATCATATACTTATGTTTAATGCAAGTTACATTTATAATTAAACTTAGGTATTAGTTATGTTTAGACTTAATATTAAGTATGTTTAAGCTTTTCTGATTGCTTAACTATTTTCATGGAAATGTGGCTTATGTCGTCATGAAAACTACAATATAAAAAAAGCTGTACTTTGCCACTGGTGTCTTCCAACCACACCATTCCTGATTGAAATGTCTGTTGAAAAAAAGAAGCTTTTCAGCCTTAGGGAAACCAACTCAGAACCATTAAGCATAGCTCAATCTCTGCACTGAAGGGGAAAAAAAGCACTTTTGGACTGAGAATAAAGCGTCGTGTGTGCCAAATCCCAAATAATGTGTAGAGAAAGCTGCAAGAAAGCATGTGAATTCTGCATAGGACTGAATATGATTTTCTATGTTATATAGATAAAGTTATAATAGATTGGAAAGCATAAAACTCAGTAGGCCTTTGTTTTAAGAGGGTCTCTTAGTTTCACCTTTACTCCTGAAACCTAACTTGTAATTGGGTAAGTGAAATTCCAGGTTTAGAAGGTTCACTTTTTAGAAGTGCTTAATGGGGTCTTATAACATTCTGCACATTAAATTTTGTCTGTTAAAAAAGGCACAAGTTCTCTTTTCTGTTTTTAAAAGACATTTACCATAATGGAAGCAGATGGATTGGTATTCACTGGTACTTCTTCCAAAGCTCTTTATCAAGTATACACTGGCACCAAACAAAACCAAGTTCCCTACAGTGACACAAAACAAAACAAAGTGCTCTTTTAAAAACTAAAATAATGAAATCTATCATATCCATATTTCATTCCATGCACATTTCTATCTAATCGACTTAAATTTTCAAAAATATTGTTTTAATGGTAAAAGAAGTGTATTTGTCTGTACGAGACACACTTCATAACAAAAGAACACAGACCTAATAGGAGATCTAGGAAAAAAAATGTACAATATGTTGTTTAGCTTCACTATGCAAAACGGGAAGATAGCATGCATTTGTGTAACATGAATGTGGTAATACGGGAAGCCTAATTTTCCACAACCATAATGAAATATTTTATCTTTTGTTTTAATAGATGGGTGACATTTATTTTTCTTTGCCAAGAAGGGGAAAGCGTGTTAGTTAGAATAGTTTTCAGTAATTGTGTCAATTGTTCCTATGAAAATGTTTCTTGACTTCAGGCCATGCTTTATAACTGGTGAGAATATTTAGAATAGAGGACCTCAAAAGGAAGGCTGGCTGACTGGAAAAAAAGCATACATATCTAGGTGAAAACTTTTTGTTGAAAAATAATGAACATTTAGGTAAATCTGCTCTTCCTGATCAGGTGGTCTCCTACTTTTCACAATATGAATTTTCAAGAAGGAAGAGAAGGTAAAAGTATGTGAGTTTTATAAAAAAAATGTCTAAAAATATGGCTGAAATCCACAGTATTTGTGGATCGGTTAGTTATTTGGTGTTGTTTTTTTTTTTTTTTTGTTTTTTTGTTTTTTTTTTTTTTCATTTAGGTAGTACTTAAAAAGAAAAAATACAATGCATTATTTTGCTAGTAGGTGTCTTTCAAATTAAAGGTATTTCCTTGATTCTTGATGGAGGAGTTGTAATCAATGAGAATTAAGTCTTAAACATTTAAAAGGTGAAGAAGAACAAACATACTAATTATTTGGAGTTTATGTTTTTAAATACTCATAGATTGGGAAAAACTCAAATTCCTGTGAGACTAGGAGTATTCATGCTTTTTGTTTTCCCACATAATAAAGGATAGAAGGATCCATTCCTTCTAGGCTTTTAAAATTAAATTCCTTACTGTTGCTAACCAGCTCCTCCTTTTTTGCTATTGAATGTTGTACTACAATAGCATATTTATGCCCAAAAGTCCTGAATACGTGTCCTGTGGATTGAACACTGCCTAAAACCAGTCTTGCAGACTAATTGTAAACTCTCAGGCATATCTAAACCATATGGTGAGTGCAGTGTGGATGTCCCAAAGACAACACAAATATATAATCTGCATGGTGCTTTGTAGCATTGTGTGTGACATACCAGCTCAATTTGTGAGAGGTAGAACATTACCCATTTTTGCTACTTTAATATTTTTATCCTGAAATAGAAAAAAGAGAAAATATTTATATAACTATGTTTGGCTAGTGAGGCATGCGTGTGACAGTTTAGGAAAACCGTACCAAAGCAGTGTACAAATATACACAGTGTCAATTCAGAGAATCATACAACAGCCCAGGTTGGAAGGGACCTTCAAAGGTCCAGCCTCTTGTGGGAAGGAGAACTTTGATGGGATTATCTGGCAACCTGCCACATTGAATCTTGAAAACCTTCTGTGATGAAAGTTGTTGGGGAAGAGAAGAAGACAAAACACACCACATGTTTCTGTGTGGTTGCTAGTCACATCTTAACTCTAACTTGGGGCTTCCTGTTTCCTTTCAGGTGTTATCCCTTGGTATCTTCACAGACTCTCTGTGGTGTCCAGTTTGTAAGGACTGTCTGAATTCAGCTTCTTTTCAAGGAACATACAGCCCCCCAACTGGCCCAACAAGCACAGCTGCTCTCTATGCCCCCACCCGCAACATCTCCACTTTCTGCATAGTTATCCCCAAAACCCCACAGAATTTAGAGAGTATTTTGCTGGCTACATAGGTAGGCGCTTAAAAGTTTTCTTCCTGCCTCCCTCCCCTCCAGCTTTGAAAATGCAATTAAATTAATAACAGTGGGAGGAAGACCTGTTTGAGAATGCTGTTCAAAATCTGCAATTTTGCTTCTATCAAGTATCTCTCACACTCTGTTTTTGATTGTTTTCACTTAACAGATCTGATCTGAGGGGTTCTTTTATGCTTATGCCTGTCATTGTTTACCTGCACTTAAAACCTTCATATAGAAAAACTTAAGTAAAGATAAAGCTAATGAATTAGAAAAGAAATAGTGTAAGAACAAAAATGGGAACAAGAATACTTTATCTCTCCGAGCAGCCAGGCAGGCAGAAAGGAGAAAAATGTGGTAAGTAAGCTGTGGAGAATAAGAAGTTTAAAAACTAAAGTGCCTCTAATTTAGAGACATTGCATATGTTTTCCAGCTGCAGGATGTGAAGCAAGTTGTCAATAGCATAGCTGGAGGTTAAGATAGGGCTGGAAGACAATTGGGACACAAGAATCAATTGTATAGCTGTCGCAGCAAAAACGTATTTGGTTCTGCATGTAGAAGTTTCACAGTTGCTCCAAACACACGCACAATGCTATATAGCTTACAGCAATGGTTATACTAATTGACAATGGGTGACAAATGAAGTTGGCTAACTGGAATGGAGTGGAATACAATAGAGCATAAGACAATTATTCTGCAAAAGGGAAGCCCAAAGTCCTAATACTAAGATCTTGTAGGAGACACTAAGATAGTGGGGTAGTACTGGGATAATAGTAATTAGAACAGAATAGTAATTCATTATTACACAGCCTCCCCCCAAGACTGCCCAGATGTCTCAAGCGAAAATGCCAACAAAACAAGCAAAGAAAAGAACAAAATAATCAAACAGCCAGAGATGGGAAAATCCAATTTGAGGGAACTTTTCTCCAAATTATTTTTTTAATTATTTTATTTTAAAACATGAAATATGGAACATAACCTCTCTTTCAAATCCTTTTAAACAGTTAGTTAGCATAAAATTCCCAAGAATATCAAGAGTTGTAAGTGCCAAGTCCTTCTTTGAGTCTTGGTAAGGTCTTGACATCAGTGACATCCTGTGGCATTGAATTCCATAATCTAATTATGTGCTGCATTATAAAGTATATTTTTTATCAGATTTGGAGCTGCTGCTTTTCACTTGCACTTAGTGTCCTTTTGTTCTTGAATTATGAGACACAGGACTAGAAAAGCTCCTGATCTATTTTATCTTTGCCACTTACCATTTTTATACTTTCATCATATCCCTCCTTATTCATCTATTTTTTCCTAAGGTTAACAAATCCAGTTTTTTCAGTCTTTTCATATGAAGGCATCTCTATATGCCTAATTACCACAATCACTCTTTTCTGAATACCTTCTAATTCAGTAATATCTTTTTGTGATGTGATGACCAGTATTTCACACTATTCCAGAGAAGGGAAAATTATTGATTCATATAATGACATATTTTCTTTCTTTCTTATTCCCCACCTCATTTTTTATGCATCTGAAAATTTTATGTGCTTTTATGACTGCAGCTGCTCATCAAGCAGGGCTCTGCATTGAGCTGTCTGCAGTGAGACCCAGGTGTTTTTCATAAGATGGTGCTAGTAATTTACATCTCTGATAAAAAAAATTATCTGTTACAGGTTTAGGTTTCTTTTGGGTTTGTTTTTTTTTGGGGGGGGTTTGTTTTGGTTTTTTTTAAAACTTTTGATTTCTTTTCCTTTGTTCGCTTTCTCAATAAGCCTTTTTTGCATTTAAATAAATTATTTTCACATCTTTTGAGGTGGCCACCCATATCCCTGAGTTGATTTTCTCTCAGGTTTCCTGTCTTATTTAGACTTGGTTAAAAGAATTTTCTTGTTATTTGTAAATTTTGCTAAATTGCTGTTCATTTCTTTTTTTAACATTGATTAATACATTTTGAACACTTGGTCCTTGTATGGTGCTTTGAAGCACCCTGCTGTTGAGTTTTTGGTATAGTGAAAATTGACAGCATATATGCTTTTGGTGTTTTAATCTTTGAGAAAAGTTTTGCTTCATTTTGCATCCTATCCCAAAATTACTTAGTCTCTGACTGAGATGGAGATTCAGTCTTTTGAGAGGAACATTGTTCTTGCCACATTTATTCAATTATTCTAACAAGGTTAGGGCCAAGTTGCCTTCACAACTAAAGCTAAATATCTGAGAAACAATTATCCTGTTTGTAACCACAAGTATGGAAATTAGGGACAGAGAATGGAAAAGTAATTAATTCATCATGTTGGGCAGACACATTCAAAATCAAGATGGGAGCAAGCTTTTAACATAACAGTTCTTAGAGTTGTCTTGGTGATAATCCTAAAAAACAGGAATATAGTCAGTCCAAACAGGCAGGAGTATGTGAGTCCACTTCTTACACCTAAGACTGTATGTGAAAATAAGGAAAAAGCAAAGTAGTGGTGTGATCTAGGCAGCTGTTAATTTTCAAGGCTTTCTTTCATAATCTGATATGAACCAAGATATTTTAAGATTTGGAATATCTAAAGTTCTTGTTGGAAAGGGGAAGGGCAAAATTATTTTGAGGCTTTATACATCCTGACCTCCCCTAGGCCTGCTTATTTCCTGGTATCTCTCTCTCTTTCTCTCAAGTGTTCTCCATCCTCTCCCTGAGAGAGTCTATGTGTGCTTCATGAACCCTGACTGCCTACAGTATGCAACAGACTTCACCACCTTTCTTCACCAAGATGATTGCTTGCACAGAGAAGGCTCCTCAGACTGCTTGGGACACCTTGCACAGATGCATGCCACTGCCTTGAACTCAGAATGGACACTAAAAGAGATCCTGAACATATTGGTGGGAAATTGATCAGACACCTGCAACTCAGACTCTACCTGTTTGGTAAAGGAACTATAAGGACAGCTAGAACTTTTTGTGGTATTCCCATAGTTTTATCTGACATAAACCCAGCATTTTCCATACCAATCCTAATCCAAACTATTTTGGGTGGAACAGAGGTTGACAACAGTTAACATTTAACAGGTGACAACAGGTATCAAGTATTTAATTTGTGAAAGAGCCTGTGTAAATGCTAGTAACTGCTCAATAGCCAGTGCTGGTGCTTGATAAGATGAGAGGTCAGAACACAGAATATAATCTATGATTATCTATGGACCAATTATACATACATATGTATATGTATGCACACATATATCTCTGTGTATAAGAGTATTTAGACTACATATATTCTTTTTCCTTTAGCAAGCTACTATGATACAGTAAAATATAAGATGCAGAATTATAA
This sequence comes from Cettia cetti, assembly GCA_013401135.1. Classification (NCBI taxonomy): domain Eukaryota; kingdom Metazoa; phylum Chordata; class Aves; order Passeriformes; family Sylviidae; genus Cettia; species Cettia cetti. The sequence goes on along the minus strand of VZUI01023705.1, from coordinate 108,353 downwards.
GAGAATAACAGTAAAACTTGCCACTGTGACCTTTTTATTCATTCATAACAACACAAAAATTACCTGTATAATACAGCACAGTTGAAAATATAAATAGAGTTTCTTATTTGAAGGAAGAATAGGAAGAAAACTCAGTGCTCTTCACTTAATTTTGGAAGGCTCTAAAATACTACGGGGCTTGTGCAGCATAAGAAAGTTACAGAGATAGAATATAAACTGTACAGTCACACCTATTATTGAACATAATGTTATATTAATGACACTTTTGCATCAAATATAAGAACAGAAACTATACTGTGTGTCATTTACTTTATTTAGAGGAAAAAACTTTATACCAAAAATATGAATTCACTGCAACCATTCAAAGCTGAATGCTTTTCACATTAGATTTGCAAAATAAGCAGGAACCTAATAAAAAGTTATGTCAGTCTTTAGAGTTTGCCAGCCAAACCTAAGAAAATAACATTAAATGATTGGCAGCAGAGTTTTGTGGAAACAATGCGTATGGAAAACAGTGACAATACTGTGCCTGGTGCTGGCTTCATACTGAAATATCTGTGCTTTGCAATTGCTGTGGATTAATATATCTCTTGAAATGTGTGTACATTCAGGTAGTATTAAGAGATAAATACATGCCTTTTCAATGGTGCTTTTTCATTTGGGAGAATGTCACAGAATACTTTACTATGAAGCTGTTACTCACTAAACAAAGCCTGTAGCTCACTATTTTTCATGTAAACCCATCATGATAAAATATATCAATAAATAAGTAATAAAATCCTGTTGGAAATAAACCTGTATTGCTAAAATATTTCAGGGAAGAATCTGTACTTCTTTCTTTGCAGTATTTTTTTTTTTTTTCTTCTCTAGATCCTATACGAGAATTTACTTGACTATATTCAGATTTTCGTATTTTCAGACATTTTCTTGGTTCTCTACTGTCTTGGGAAAAAATTCTATAAGTAAAAAAGAGACAAATCTAACCCCTGACATCTACTTTCCTTAAAAGGCTGTGCATCCACCTATGTTCCCCAGTGTAGTGTGATATCAGAACCCATAAGAGACACTGCATTTCTTAAATAGAATGTTTTAGTTCTTTCCATTCTTCCATGCTCTTAGTCCCAAGTAATGTCTTCTTTCTGGGGAGTGGTATAAATGGTTATTATTTTAATGTATGAGATAGTAAGTGAAATATCACAGTGGAACAAACTGTTAAGGATGATATTAGCTAAAATACTTTTTTATTTGGGAAGTCCAGTTTCATCCTGAAATCTGTCCAGTTGCATCCTGAATCTGTGACAAGAAAAATATCAAGTTTGGATCATAGGAGCTTACTTAACTACTGGGAGCAGGATTGGGTGGTGTTTTTGGTACCTCTGCATTTCAATTTCCTACAATCCATAATATAATTTATTTTTTTCTTTGGGCTAAGCAAACTAATATGAGGCACAGAAGGTAACCTTTCTGAATTTAGTTGGGTTTTTTTTTTTCTTTTTTTCTTTTTACTTGAAGTTTGCAGCCATAGAAGTATATGTGTAAGATATTCAGTTGTCCTATACTTGATCAAGAACTTGATCAAATGACAATTTTTTGCTGCCCTTACTGGGGATTTTCCACATATATACAATCGCAGGGACATAAGTATATGCAATTTTTCTATCTAGTTCTTACAAGATCACCTAAAGTTAAAAATTATGTCAGTAAAAACTAACAGAAATTCTGTTTTTCATAAAGTGGAACTCAGATTTCATTCAAATATGAATAAAATACTGTTGAAAAGCTGTTTTTTATGAACACTCTCAGATCACTTGGGATTTCACTGGGTTTTTGTTGTTCTTTTTTTTTATGATGGCACTCTATTTTTCAAAGACATTGACTTTTTCCTGACACTTTTAATTATATTTTTCAATGTAAGACAAACTGTGATCCTTAAACTATCCAGTCAAATCTCTCAGAGTAGAATTATATATGGTTCCCATAAGAAAACAGCTGAAAACACTGAAGCTAGATGGACAGATACATTAATATTACATTGACTTCAAATATTTTTTTCTGTACCATACATTGAGAAATGGAGAATCTATCAAATCAAGTATTTGACAGGTAACATACCAAGTATCATGGAATTTATCTGTTAGACAAGAAAATGTTCTTCTAGCTGAATCTTATTAAAAGAAACTTCTGTCTTCATACTTAGAAAGATTTCACAAGATACTCCGACTTTGCCTATGCACAAGATGTACATATAATTTGCTTCCATATTAAGCGTTCTTTTAAGTATATAAATGTATCATTAACAACCTGTGAACAGAAACAGGTGTGTGCATGCTGTCTATTCATAGAATGGATTGCCTTTTGAAAGCATAACTCTCTCAGACTGTGTCCTGTGAATTTTCCCAACTGGTGTGGAACCCAGGGCTGAATCAGTGGAAATACTTAATCTTTTCTTGCCTCTCAAAATTAAATACAGTATTGCAAACTTTTTTTGTGTATTCTCAAGCTCTTACTGACCATTTATTGTAAAACCATATCAAAAAAGAATGTAAATAAAATTTAAAATGTTTTCTAGCCTGAAGATCTCTATGTTGCATTTATCTCTGTAGTTTTATAAACCCCAATTCTACTGAATGAATAATAATTTTATTTTAAAGGCAAGTCTTTGGTGGGCAACTCAATAGAAGTTAACTGCCTTGTCATTTAAAAACAATGGCAGCCGCGATAGCTTCACTCATTGACTTGTTTTTTGTTGTTCATCTGTTTTTTGGTTGAATTTCAGATTTCATTGATTTTGAACAGCAAAATCAGATTGGCCTTTAACTTTTAGGTTCCAGTTCATATTCCATTAAACAGGTATAACGTTTTGTTCCTGCAATAGTAAGTTAGAGCTGCAGGAGGCAGGGGGAGAAGAAAATCCCCAAGGAGAAAAGCAATAAAGTTTATACTGTCATTTTCTTTAAAATAGAAAAAAATATATATATCAGTTCAATTAGCTTCTTTAACTTCACAACTGTGTGTGTTTTCAAAGTACTGGATTTTTTTTTTTTTTTTTTTTTTTTGTCCCAGGCTAGCTTTAGAAAAGCAATTAAAGATTTAAAGTATAAGAAGTGTTTATTATAGTTACACCATAGCTTACTATTATAAAATATTCTTCTCTCATCATAAGACCAAAAAAACCTCAACCCGCCTCCCCCCCCAAAAAAAATAAAAATATAATACTTATTTTAAAAAAGATATAACTGGTAAAGAAACTTGTTAATCCTGTGACTAACTGTAAAATAATTTTAATGTAGCAGTAGCTAGTTTGCATGCAAACATCTCTGAACTGCCATGTAAATTTTAGCCCAATGTTTGAAGTATTTTTCATAACATTAACTGAGAAATATGAGATTTAAAGTAGAGTACATTATGTAAGTTCTTCCCTCCTCCCAGGATTTGATAAATCCAAGTAAGAAGGCCTATCACGAAGTCAGCCAGTATGCCTTAATGCAGATTCAGTTTGAAATACTTCTACCAAAAACCTACAGATTCAATTTTCGATATTTCTCGTACTGAAAAGCTACTTGGACATGTGTTGTATTGTTCCTGTGTTTCTCCTTAGACTATCAGTTTGTAGTAATTGCTGTGGGGGAAGCAGATCTGATCAGAATCAGGACAAGCAATGTTGTGTTGAGTAAGACTAGTTCCACTTATTTTGATTGAAATTTATATATATATATATATGATGCTATAGTAATTGTTAGATATATAGGGGGTTTTAAGTTTAGTGAACCACATATAGAAATGCCTGACTTCTTTCAAAGTAATTCTTTGTATGCATGTGTCAGCTAAAGATTTTCTTGTACACTCAAAATAGATTTGTGGTCTTTATATTATATTGTTTGTGAGATCATCAACATGTATCCTGCTAATGGAACTCCAAAATTAAGTTTAATCTTATGTTTAAGACTGTATCCTAGTCTTTTCCCTACTCTGAGTACATAACATTTTTTTTTTTTTTTATGATATGGACAGTTCATATTCAACTATACATTGTTTTCATCTTGCCTCTCTAAGCTTTATCAAAATTGCATGCATTCTTTTTGCAATTAAGACAGAAAAATATTTTCTCTTTTTCTGTCTCTCATCACCATATCTCATTTACTGTTCTTTAAATGAATAATCTGATAGTTGATTAATATGTTGCTTAAGCCTTTTATTGTGGCTTAGTTGAAGGGGAGGCTTTCAGAAGCTAAGTTTGAATACCTGGCTTGCAGCTGTCATTGTATTGAATTAGGATGCATAATTTATGGCCATATATTAGTTGTGATATATGGAAACAAATAGTTTTAATATTGTCCTGATACAAAAAGAATTTAGTAATTTTTTAGATGACTGAGTTTGTATGTGAGAGATGATAAGCTAAACAAAATCAACAATGTACCAGGAAATCCTTCAGGTATTTACAGTATAAGCTTTTCTGTGTCACAATAGATCAAAAGAAAAGTATGTGGGTGGTGCACTTACCTGCTTCTCATCTTGAGGCTTACCAAAGTGGTTGTCAGTGGAAGATCTGTATTGAGCCAATCGGGCATCCAATATTAAGCAAAATGCATGATCTTTGTCCCCTTGGTAACAGTTGTGTTTAGCAGAACGCAAAATGTGTTGCTCTAAATCATTGCTCTAATTGGCACCTTTGTTGACAGTCTCAAAAGAAAGGTCAAGATGTGGTAAGGCGTGGGACTGATGTACTGTCTTACTCACAGCTGCAGCCTCCTTGGCTGAATGCAGCAATTTATTGAGCAGACATTTGGTTTTAAAATTATGGATATTTTAGCAAATTCCATGAGTAGATACTATTTGTATTTAATCTTTTATTTTTATTTTTTTTCTTTTATACTTTGCCACAAATAGCATGCTTACTGCGTATATTAAATCGAGGTGAGAAAAAAGGAAAGAGAAAAGTGACATTTTTGCCAAGCTAGTGCATAAATGCCTGTAACCTGGTCTCTTAATAAATTTGCTTATTGTTGACAGGCACTGCTTTATGTAGTGGAATATTAACATCACCTAGTCCAAGCTACTTTGGGTGTTTGAAAAAAGTACATGTTGGAACACCTGAGTTTAAAAATGTCTATTCCATATATAGTCATATTATATGAGATGTAGGCACTCAAAGAGGGTGATTCAGAGCCCAAAATTAGTTGACTAAAGTTAGACAGTGTGAATACCTCCTACAGTGGCAATATGTTTTAGAGGGACAGAAAACAGGCAAGTGAAGAAAGAAAGGGAAGAATGGAGTGATAAGGACAATGTATGAAGTAAGTCTGTAGTGAATTTTAGAAACTATTAGAAATTATTAGGAGTTTTCTGACAAAAGGAGGATCAGTTTTCTTGTTGTTATACTTGCTCTAAACCAAAAAGCACCTTTGTAGGTAACTGTAACAATAGTGTAGGTGTGACGTTTTCAGCTGTGACCATATGTACATTCATTTGTTGTATCTGCATTACAATTGTTCCTACAGTCCCCAGTCAATATCTGGAGGATTAAAATACAGATATAAATAATTCTTTCTTCAAAGAGCTTAAAAGAAAAATAGAATTCATAGGTGGAGAATAGGAACGCAAAGGAGAAAAGAAAGAATGAAATTACCAGCTCAAAGTCATGAAGGATAATAATTTTTTCTTACTGTAGTGTGGACTATGATCTATAATCTTGCAATTTCCATGTGTGAAAAGATTTATAATACACAACTTTTGGAAATTACTTTGTTTTTAAAAGAGTTTTTCTTTACTAAAAGAGAAAGTATTTATACTCATGAGTAATGGGCCCACAGTAAGCAGTCTAATTTACGTTCATAAGGGTTGGGTAGAGTTCTTGAAAACACAGTCCTTTCACAGTATTTATGGGTTTTATTGTGTTTTATTGTAGTCCCTATTTTATTAAAATAATTCATGTAGGCCGTAGCCACCTTTTTGAAGAGAAATCAAGATTTCTGCATTCATTTGTTTGTATCTATCCTTTTACCTATCTACTTATCCATCCATTACTTTCTGTTGTGTAGGATAAAAACATTTGACATGTAATCATCTGTTGAAATCTAGGTACCTCTGAGAAGTTTTCCATTAGAAACTGTTATTATTATGCATGTTAAAGTAAGTGCACCGTAAAAAAAAAAAAAAAAAGTATCATTGTTTGTGAGGAAATGACAAGCAAATTCTTCTGTAAAAATTAGTAGAGCTGTTATTTCCCTTGCTGTTTTCTTTGAAGGATTTTCATTTTACTGACTCATTGTAAATTGACTCCATTGATACAGTTGTGGAAGTTCACCTGCTTAGTTTTGGTAATGGTAATACATGAGTGACCAATTGTAGATTCAGTGTTTCCGGTTGTAACACCTAGTAGTACAGATGGTCTGATATCAATCTATTTCTAGTGGCTCTTTTTACAAAAGTACACTATATTGGTCTAGAACAATATTTCTTGATGGTATGTGGATTTCCTAAAATATGGTATTTTAGATTTGGGATTAGATTTGACCTGGGCCAGCTGTTGAAGACATAAAATATATATATAACTGTATGTGTTATATTGTGGATGCAATTTAACATCCAATGCCAGTTATTATAAGTTTGTTTGATCTTACTATACAGAAGGCTTCAGCTGTATATCTGTTTAGTAGCAAAGAAGTGCTAATTTCAACTTGCATTCTTTTATTTGATAACATTCAAGAAAAGTATTGGAGCATGTTGCCTTAAATACTGAAATTAATTTATATGGCCATTTATCCTATTCAACAAGAACATGTGGATTTTTGATTAGCTACAGAAAAGCTCAGTCTGTATTTGGTGCCTGATGACTATAGTTTTCTTTAGATAGACTCATAAATTTTGTTTCTTAATACAGAGAAAACTATCACCTGATGCAGTGTCATGTATTTAGCTATGTAAGCTTTACAACTACTAATTATTGAGATTATTACAGTTCTACAAAATATTCTAAATGTTAAAGAATTAGAAAAAAATTAAGATTTGCTTCTTATTGTACCCATCACTTTACAGTTCTTTCCTTGCCTAACATTCCATACTTTCTTGAGTCATTTTAATAGATTGTTCAGATATATTGGATTAAGAATGTATCCTTGGGTAACTACTGCTGCAATCAGTCATGACTTTGTTCTTGAGTAAAGAGATAAGTCCTTTGATTCCATCACTATCAAATTTCTCTTTACTGTGGAGCAGGAGCCAGACACTGAATATATTTGTATCAGGGGATATGCCAACTCTGCAAATGTCATGGAGTACGTTCCCAACATGATGCAAGTTTTGTATTTTGGCAACAGAAAGTAATTTCCGTTACTTCTCTTGTTGGTGTCCTGATAAACCTAGACAGGAAATAGGACACATGGACCAGGCAGTTCAGGGAGTCATGTTCTAAGAGCATTAAGTTTAGATTCAGCCAGAACGTTCTTGAGCTACTTATGCTGTTCCTGATGTTCTGTTCTCTTACAACATCCATACTAAACATATTTATTTTGCTTGCTTATATACACATTTTTGCTCAAGTGTTAACATTTTCTGTATGTCTGAATTACAAAGCAACATACACCTCAAAAATGGCTCAACCAATTGGCTTCACTTAGTAGCTGAAATTGTGTCTCAACTCCCTTTAAATCTGAATCTGTCTTCCTTCCCTCCACCAAAGGTGATTTTAAAATAAAGAAGAAAACAACTTACTAAACAAAAGTGGTTGTTAAATCAAAATGAAGGAAAAAAAAAAAAAAAGTTGGTTTACCTGTTACCAGAATAATTAAAAGCTGGTTGTTGTTTAACCCCAGCAGGCAGCTCACCCCACACAGTCACTTGATCACTCCCCCACTGTGGGATGGGAGAAGTGAATCAGCAGGGTTAAAGTGAGAAAACTCCTAGTTTGGGATAAATTCAGTTTTATAGGAAAGCAAAAGCTACTCGCACAAGCAAAGCAAAACAAGGAATTAATTCACCACGTCCTGAGGGTGGGCAGGTGTTCGGCCGTCTCCAGGCAGGCACGACTCCATCATGTGTCACATGGGACTTGGAAAAACAAATGGCATCACTCTGAATGCCCCCCTTTCCTTCTTCTACCCCCAGCTTTATATGCTGAGCATGACATCATGTTGTATGAAAGATCCCTTCAGTCAGTTTGAGGTCAGCTGTCCCAGGTGTGTCACCTCCCAGCTTCTTTGGTACTCCCAGCCTCGTTGGTGGGGTGGTGTGAGAAGAAGAGGTCTTGAGGCTGTGCAAGCACTGCTTAGAGATATGTAAGACATGTGGGTGTTATCAACAGTGTTTTGGTCAGAAATCCAGAACATAGCACCATACTATGTAGACTATCAACTCTATCCCAGCCAAAACATATACAAAATTAAATTCAGGATATTAATTATCCCATTTGTTTCTTGAACACAATATATTCTTCATAGAATACATTGCATAATAGTTTCAAAACTAGTTTCTGTTCTTGGATCCAGTAATGTACACTTCAGGAGAGATCACTGTCAAAGTTATTAGCCTCATGGAATGAATGAAAAAACATTTTTGTTTTGTATTTTTTTCCTTCACATTTTGAATAAAAAAATTAAATTTCCCTATAAATATGTAGTTTCTGTTATAAACTATGACTGTTTGTCTGAGGCTATAATATATTTCCTTGGGTCACTTAAAGACAGATAGGATTAGATATAGTGTAGCTCAGCATTGGGGTTTTTTTGTCATTTTTTACTGGTAGCAAGTTTATCTCACTGCTTGTTTTTCCATGCAACCATATGTTTATGGGAAGTCATGTTTCACTTTTTGATGAATAAAGTCCTTCTAATTTCCTCGCACGTCAGTTGTAGGACTCATAAGTGAGGTGCAAGTGTTGTGTAGTTAGACCAAGAATATCATATATTTAGAACTTATCAGCATAATTATGTGTTTTGTTTCATTATTCAGAACTTATCAGCCCAATTGTGTGTTTTGTTTTGTCATTCACTTTCTTTTATAGTGTTTACATGCTGAGAATTTTCTTCCTGGCTTTCTGGAAGAATGCCAGACTCCAAGGAAGTTTCTCTTCCTCTTCCTTTTTACCTTCTTATTCAAATGCTGTTGTGTATTCAGCAAGAGGATGCCAGCTGCATGAATTCAAACAGCAGAGAGTGCAGGAGAAGACAATTTTAGCAAAACTCACTGCTTTCTGTGCATTTGCACGATGTTTATTGGAACCTGTTGTTCATGTACTGGCTAACATTGGAACAGTGGCAGTGTGAGATGGACAGTTATTGAAAACCAACATTTTAGAATTCTGGAAAAAAGGCATACCATGTGTTTTTCTTTTGTTTGACAATGTGAGGAAGGGCAGTTTTCTGGCCACTTTAACAGCCATTTGCAATCATTTAGTTTAGTGTCTGTGGAAATACATAGTGCAGCTCAACTATGCTGTGAAAGCCTTTCAGTGCCTGAGTGTTAATGTTGAGCTGTCCTGCCTTATGTAAGCCAAATGTCTTCGAAATGGAGCCGCTTGCAGAAATCTTGTCTCTGGAGAGATGTGCCAGGACAAGGGCATATTGGTTTTGACTTAAGGACTTGTAACCATTTTTCCTAGCCAGATTAAATATTACTAATGACAGCACTTCTACAGGGAAATGCAAGTGAACCTTCTGTAGATGACTCTACAGGAGAGAGAGAATATATCTTCTCCATGCCTGTTGTTTTCAAAGTCTAGTCTTAGAAAATTAAAGGACAGGAGAAAAATAAATTATTAATACTCATGAAATTTTAAACGTACAAACATATCTTGAAATGTAGTAGCAGGAGGGCTATAAACCCACACCCTTTCCACTTTTTTCAGTAGTGGACATATTTGTGCAACAGCACTCAAGCACAGCTTCTTACTGCAGGTGCTTTTACCATTTTGGGAGTCCACTGCCCTTGTTTTGTTAGCCTCAGCAGTTTTAAAGTGTTGGCTCACCCGCAGTGTTTGCAAATATATCACTGTCCATGCTGCCTTTGCTTTTTGTATTTACTGGTGTCTTATGCTTCAGGGTTTCCAATGCCCTTGAGAAGCTGTGATCATTTTTTACATCTGAAAGAGTGCCAATTCATTTATTAAGACAGAGTCTGCGAGGCCGGGAAAAATTTATTCTATCTAACATTTAATAGAACATTAATATAAAAATGTGACTTATGCAGTGACATACTCAGCATTATCCTTCCAAGGTTTATATTTGAGTGTTGCAGGGCCCCACCTCTCCAGAAGGTACTGTGCTATCAATCTAGCTCTGAGGTGACAAGGCCACTGATGTTTTTCTGTGGTGGTTATTTAATAATTAATTTTTCATTGCTAGTCTGTTCAATAAATGGATTGCAACATTTAAGACCAGTTTAATAGGTTTACAGGTCCCTTATAAATTCCAACAATGATAATAGTTAATAGGAGAATAATGAATTTGTGCTCAAAGATCTCAAGATCAATCAAGCAAAATAAATCTGGCCTAGGCTGTGGCTGCTGAAGTGGTTTTTTTGTTTGTTTACGTGTTTGTTTGTGATTTTTTTTTTCTATAAAAAATGCCCTGTGTGGATAACTCTATCTGATGATTTGTTGAATTTCTTAGTGTTTCACTTGTCATATTAATTTAAATCTTTAATCTGAGGATGTGGAACGCATATGAAGCAGCACATTAAATCAATATTATGTTGCAAACAATGTCTCCAAAGAGGGTGCCGTTGTGTAGGGGAATGCAATAATAAGAATATTAAAAAGAAATTGTATCTTGATCTCTCCACATACGTTAGTGCAATGCTGTTTATCAATTAAAGAAAAAAAAACCAAAAAACATATACCTCTCCCTGTAAAGGCAAAATCATTCACTCAGCTTTATCACATACTCAAAATACAAAGTAAAAAAAAAAAAAAAAAAAAAGTCCAGATGGGGAAGCCTTGCCAGTTACTATGAGGATTTGAGAGCATCAGCCCTACAAAGAAAGAGTCTATTGCTTAGCAGGGATTTGCTTGGCATTTAAAATAGATGGTACTTGGTCTCGTTAGAGTTCATGTTAGTCAGAAGTAACCTCATTAAGAAAGTTAATAAAGGAGGAAGGTAAATTTGGTTTATCTTCTTGCTTTATGTCTTACCCAGAGCCTGATTTTCCAATTTTCTTCATACTTTTCTGTATAATCACTTGAACTGGGGTGATTCTGTCATTTCACAGCTATTTCCCCAGCTCTTTATTATTGCACACACAGTGCACTGGAAAGAGATTCAAAGCACTGTTATTCATTCCTGGCTCTGAAATTATCTTACTGAACATCCATTCACTTCATTACCCATTTTGTATATTTGTAAAATACAAACCAAGTTGATGACCTCAGTAAAATGTATTAATTAAAAATTCTGGATAAGAACATAATATGCGAGATTCACAACAGTAGGAAACTGGGGCATTCATTTTTCCAGAGCTTTGGGATCTGGCTTAAGATCTTTTCTTACCAGTTATTTTTTAAAGGAATTCTGCTTCGGCAGGACATTATCAAAAAAAAAATTTTGTTATAACCTGAAAAAGAAGTAGAGGAGGAGGGAGAACTCCACACAACAACCACATCTCTTGTAATCTATGTTCTAAAGAAAACAACCTTGGATAAGACTACAAATTTAAACCAGACCCAGGCAGCCAATACTGCATGTGACACATTGAGGTATTTCTCTGGCCTTCCTTGTTCTTGACATAAACCAAGAGTACCACCTCTCAAGCTTGCAGACAGCAATGTAGCAAGTAAACACTGAGTGGGCAGCAGTTAGCTGTATATGCTGCTCCAGTTTTTTTCTGAACAACTTCTAGAGAGAGCATAGGCTGTGTACCAGTATGAAGGTGAAGAAAAGAAAACAAGGGCTTGGGAAAATCAGTTGTGTTGGTTGTTGCAGGTGGAAAGAAAATGAAACTGCAATGGTATGTTGTACTACCTAGCTCTAGAGAGAGGGTGGGAGGATATTGTAGTAAACTATAAGAGTAAATCTTGGCTATGTGGGTATCATAAGAAGATAAAAAGAGGAGAAAAGCTGGTAAACCTCAATTTACAAGAATTAACTATTTAGCCATGATTAGTGAGGACTACTTGCACTTGGAACAGGTACTACCTATCATTAACTGGTAATAGGCTGTTTCCAGTTGGGGCAGTAACTGATTAATAGTATCAATGTTGGTGTCTATCCTGACAAAAGTAGGTATTTCACTACTGTATGCTTATCAGATGCTGCTGGCTGAATTTGCCATGTTGCAAACCATCAGTATCACCTGCTGTTATTGTCATATTTGCCATTTTCAAATTTAGATTCACAATAAGACAATCATACAGCAGTTTGGGTTGGAAGGAACCTTTAAAGGTCATCCAGTCAAACCCTCTGCAATGATCAGGGACACCTTCAACTAGAACAGGTTTCTCCAAGCCCTGTCTATGCTGGCCTTGAATGTTTCCAGTCATGAGGCCTCTATCACCTCTCTGGGCAATCTGTGGCTACTTACCTTGTGATAAGAGACATTGGTGACCCATTTCTGCACACCATTTCAGTGGCTGGCAGTGACAATGTTTCCCAACAGTGAACAGTATTCACTGAGAAGCAATGGACACTCACCAGTTAATGCAAGATCGCACTTACTACACAGCAGCTTGCCCGGGTATAGTCTGTGTAAGCTCTTATTTTGGGGCAAGGAGATGTAGAAAGCTGTTAATGGTTCCTGCCAGCTATAGGTCCATAAGTAGTTTCTGCAGTGAGTTTGTGATTCACAGCAAGTGATGAGCAGCAATAGGTTACTAGTGAAGTATATAGTGACTTCAGATAAAAAGCCCTGGGGCTGAGGAGGGAGAAGATAGGAAGTGTAGTAAGAAAATGGGATTAGTGTAGCTAGAAGATTTTTTTTTTTTTTCTAAAACAGAAGATGTAACAAACAGGTTTTTGAAGTAGGAGAGAAGAAAGGACATAAGAAGAGGGATTACAGAATGGAAATTTTAGATTGAAATTTTAAGTGGCTCACCCCCTTCCTTTTCCTCATGCTCTCTCCTTTAGTTTAACAAATGTCTTTCAGCTGTGGCTGAAATCCACTTAATATTTGGTCTCTGAATACCTGTGCAATTTCAGGGAAGTAATTTCTGAAACATAGTGGGAGATTCAATCTTAGTTCATATGGGCCTACAGATCAGTCACTAAATCCCAAGGAATGCTATTTTCTAAAGGGTGGGAGGAGCATTGGTGGGTGGCTTGACTGAAGATATGTATTAAGAACAGATATGATAATGAAATTTGTCCTTGTACTATAAGTGCATGGAAAGAATAGCAACAGCAAACCTATGAAGTTGAATGTACAGGGGAAAATCAGAACATTTAGCAACTATTCTCTCTCATTGAAAGAGTAAGAAAATTTATTGAAAGTAGTGCCTTACTGATGGCTCCATATAGGCAAATGGAAAAGTATAGTAATTTTTTTTAGGGTTCTTGAGACTTTATTTTATGAGGTTAGCAATAGCACTTCAAATACTGCAGTGATGCAGAATGATAATGTGCAAATATTTGCATGAATTAGTGGTCCTTTAAAATGCGTCCTGATGCTGCAGAAGCCAAGCAGGCGTTTATTAAACTAGTCCTTACTATTGAGGAGAATTTCACTTGATGCATAAAAGATCCTTTTGTAGCCTTAAATAAATTTTAAAGACGGAATGACTAGAAATACAAAAAATTGTATTTCCTTACCTGTTAGAAGTGCAATGAAATAACTCTTAACTCTTAAGGTGTGAGTTTTATTTAAATTGTACACTCAGTTCATTCCTATTCTCTAGGTATGTAACTCATAAATAAACCCAACATTATCTCAATTACAGTGTCATCACCTTTAACTCTCCTTCTATGGAAGCTAGTTACTTCTATAAACATGGGAGTGAAAAATTCTGTTCCTTGCACTCTGTGCAACAGTTATTTGTGTTGGGGTGAGTGCAAAGATCTGAGCAGGAAACCTTTGCTGCTGTATACTGAGAATCTTTCTTTAGCCTATCCAAAGTACATTTTGTATTTTTCTGTAGTGCTTTCAACCTGATATAATTGTAACCTTCTAGAAATTGGTGTTTATATTCATTCTTTTAGGATATGGAATCTTATGTCACTCCTTAAATACCTCTAATGGTTGGATATGCTGTTTAAAAGTCTGGGCTTGCTAATAAAGTATGGTATGTGAGATGTCAGTTCATTCTATTTTAGGTTTATGAAAAATGCCTTTTCAGCTCTACAGTATTGTAGCATTTGAAAAATGTTGACTTAAAAACAATCACTACATATTTCTGCAGAAAATGCTTTGAAGACATTTGCTTTTAAAAAAAATTAGGTTTTGGGCAGAGAAAATAACTCTTCCAACTCCATCAAAATTATTTCTTTTGTGCTAGTGCTACTTTCAGAGGACTCTGGAAGTGTTTAAATGTCCACAAAATAAATTTGATGTGTGTCTCACTTTAAACTTGGAATCAATGCAACAATTTATTCTTCTTTTTTTTTTTTTTTTTAATGAGTTTCCAAATAATATGCTGTAGTTAGTTAGGTTTTGCTTACTGACTGAATTCCTTAATTTTCATGCCATGCCATGAAGGATCAGATTGGCTGTCCCTCAGGGTCGTTTTTAACAGTGGACAGCATCAGAGGGAAATACAGTGAAAAATTAAAAGCTCTAAAATGAAAACATTGCAGCATTTCCACTGAACCTGTTTCTATCCCATATTTCCAGTAGCTAAGTTATGTATGGGAAAGCTTATTTTATTTTTTTAAAAAAGAAATACATATATATTTATAAACATTGTCCACTGTAGCAGTCAATGGTCTTGTTATTCATATAAATACTGAGAGCTCCTTAGAATCTGGCTGGGCTCTAAGCTTCAGTGACATCTTGAGGGAATATGACAAAACATGCTTCCCAACACCAACTTTCTACTTTCCTGGGAATAAGCTACTTGTTATTGTGAGAAGGTAATCACTATGGTCCTCTGGCTCCGATAGACCTGATCAAATAGCTTCCTGCCAAAGTGGCCAGCTTCTTATTCCCTGGGACAGAAAAAATGTGTTTCTTCCTCTCCAGTCTACTAATAGTGTTTAGACTCTAATGGATTGGTCTTGAGGAATTGAATTCATACCTGCTGAAAGCACCAGCTCCAGCTTGATTCAATCAGCCATATAGATCATTTATGGATCATGGGCAGCCTCAGGGCAATGCTTCTTCAAAAATAAGTAAGAAAGTATGATATGAACTCTGTATAAATCCACATCAGACTTATAACAGGTGGGCTGAAGTAAGAGTAATTTAGAAAAAAGATTAGTGTTCCTTTCAGGAATATGCAGATTAATGAAGTAATTAGGAAAGAGGGCCAGATCCTCAGGGCGTTGCAAATCATCATCACTTAGCTGAAGTTACTGAAGCTATGCTGATTTATAACACCTACAGGATTGATCCAGTAGCAAATCCTTACTGATAAGGTTGGTGTTTCCTCCTTGTAATAGAGCTGCAGGCATCCAGGATGACAGTTGGTTTGAGGGGCAAGTTCAGAATACAGATAAAATACAGCATGCATATTTAGAGCATGTGGGGAACTTAAGACTGCAGAAGACCTTCTGGAGTTTCTGTGTTCAGTTCCTTTATACTGTTGCAAGCAATGACATCTTATCATGCCATTCAAATTTTTCCTTAGAAACAAAAAGTGGTTGGTTGAGGCAGGATGGTATTTTAAGCACGCACAGCATTACTCTGAAAAACAGATTGAATAGAACTTTTATCACATGCTGCCCTCTGGTTTCTTTTATGATCATTATTTCATTTTTCATTTGAAAAAGGAAGGAAATTTTACATCAAAAAGGTGTTGATGGGGAATGTGCTGTGTATGTCTGTAGGATTGTTACAGATAGCCTATGTTTCTAGAACAGGTAGCATTGAGGAACATGATAGGAAGGCACAGTAAGTTGGCTTGGTGCTTTGTAGAGTAGTATGAAGCTTCACTTAACTTACCCCTTAAAGTATCTGTGTATCTGGGAAAGGTCAGCACACCCCAGTTCTCTGTGCTGTGTCTACTGAGCAAGGAGTTTGGTCTGCCTAGCCTTTAGTGCTGGCAGCAATATGCAAAGCCAGGAGGACAACAGCTTGGCTTAAAGGTAGCATGCTGAGTCTGCAAAGACCAGATAGATTGAAAGACTGTCTATTGACTTGTAAATTCAGGAAATTTGATGTAGTGAATCTTGTGACGTACTGAAAATGCAAAAGTGTTCTGTACTGTTTATGAATGCAATTTACAGAATAGGATTACACTTTGGATGAAAATCAGCTTTTTATGCAGAAGGTCTGAATAAACTCTGGAAATTTTTGATTAGAAGTGTAACATCAGCTCCACAAACATTTGAAATCACGTGCCATTGTTTTTAGCTGGAGATTTTTCCTTGCTTCAGATACCCAAGAAGTGCATATATGACAATATAGTGTGCAGGGTGGAAAATGTGAGAGAAGGAGAGAAAGGAGCACTTTTTTTATCTTCCAAAATGCTGTTCCTGATTACTGATAGGGAAGGGAGTATGGATAAGCATTTGGTGTTCATTCCCTAAACTCAATTTTTTTATTTGAATTTATCCAAATTTCCATATCTCCAGAGAAGAATGAAAATGATCATTTTGATATTTCGAGATATATTTTTTTCTGACTAGCTTTGAGAGTCTCTGATGTTTTTCAGATTCAGTTAAGGTACCATCAAATCTTTGCAAGGCAATGTATACAGAAATTGAATGTCATGAAACACTAATAAAAGTTATCAAGTTTGTTGTCTTTCCAAAGCTGCATGTTCTTATTTTCCTTATCAAATACAGCATATTGTGAATGAGAGCTGCTTTATTTATTCAACTAAGTTGTTTTGAAACAATAAGAATAACAAAAGATTTCCATGAGTGTTTTGCTGGAAAAATATTATTTGCTCCTCCTAAGAAAACACTGACTCTCCTGCAGCAGTGTAGTTACATTTCAAATCTGGAGCTAAATTGTATTAACACTAAAGATAACCTGCCTATGGTGAACAGGTTAAAACACCTTAATATTTACACTGGTGAGTTTTGGGGTTGTGGCTTCAGGGTTTTTGATTATTTTGGGGTTTTTTTAGTTTTTTAAAGGGGAAAGGTATTTCTGCTGGTGTTTTGTTTTTTTTTATTATTTTTTTTTTATTTTATTTGTCAATTCAGTCAAGAATTCAGTAAATTTGTCAAGAATTCATATCAATTTGTCAAGAATTCGGGGCACAAATAAGTTCATAGCAATATCTGATAAATCAAGGGTTTGAGACAGGAGACTGTCACTTGCAGGAATAACATAAATTCAGATGATATTTTAAGTATCAGTAGTAGTGTATGTGTTGACTGGCTCAGTATTGAGGAAGTTGCACAAGAGGAGATAAACTCATCCAAGTCTTTAGGAAAGTGGCAGTGTGAAGTAGCTTCAGAGGAATATGGGCTAATTTTTATAGTGCTACTTCCATTCTCATTTGCATTCATCACTATTAAAAATTAGTTGGGGAATGAATTGTATAGTTTCTTAAGGAGTACACATGTATGAAAATACAATTTGGATGATGAAATCTAACTTTTAAAACTGTTTTCTAGCTACAGTATTTAATGGGAAATAGTATGTTAAACCAACAGCAACACCAACACCCAACAGTAATTTTAACATATTGCCCAATAATGGGCACTTTTTAGACATACTATCCAATAAAAGTGATTGAGCCAAACTGACTACACTAAGAAAACTGAGATTAAAATGGTAAGCTTGACTTTTTCATAGATATGTGCATATTCTCACTATTATAGACTATTGGCAACTCTCTTTTCATAGTAATTGCACCAATGTAAAGCTGTTCTGGTCTGCTGGATGACATAAAAACTGTCCTCAATTCCCCTGGCTAGTACCCAGCAGCAGGAGTCTGTCTTTGGACGTGCTTCTGTCTGTGCTTGATGCCATGAAAGACAAGAGCTGAAATGGATCCACTGTACATCATCTGTGGTACGGAAGTTTTGACACTGCAGATACCAACAGCACAATTCAATCTGTATGGAAAATCTAAGATGTTCTGTCCAATTGCTTTGTGGTTATCTTGATTTAAACAACAAGTTTGAATTAGCCAGTACAAAACCGGTGGTATATATGGCCTTAAGAACATTGGAGGAAAACACTCAAGTCAAACCTCAAGAAGAATTAAATTAGGGTAACCAAAAAAACAAAACCAGAGCAAAAGAAGATGAAATTCATTGACTACACAACTTAAAAAATGTGCTCTTGTAGATATTTGAATTTCATACTATGTTTAGTAGGAGATTTAGAGCCAGTTATTCAATGGAGTCACTATAGTTAATGGTGATGTTAAAAAGATGGAGGAAAATAAAAATATGGAAGAGTCTTTACACAGACTAAATTTTCATTAAGTCCTTAGAATATTTCAATTTTATTCTTTGTTGTAGTTTATGATAATATATTTCTTTAAAAAGATAGCAGCAGGGCAGTTGGGGAAAAGGCTCCTATTTTGCATTGATCTGGCCTCTGCATTTTTTCTCAGGTGTATATCTGCAAAGAAGCAATTAATCCTTTTCTGGGGGCAGTGGTCATTGGACAGGAGGAGAGAGGGAAGGGAAAATTTACAACAAAATGTTGGGACTTGCCACATAAGAGAGACTTGAAATTGGCTGGGCAGAGCAGGGAGCAGAGATGTAACCAGTTGTAGAAAGGACGAAGGAAAAGGTTGCTCTGTTTTTTTCCTGTTATTTTTCTTCACTAAGGGACAGTCACTTCTATGACGTTGTTTATAATAGGCAAGCTATTGTAAGCTGGCTGATCTGAGAGAAAACATGAGGAACAGACACAGCAGGCCAGAGAGAGATTTGTCTGTAGTCTTTTCTTATTTCTCATTTCTGGTATTTTCTCATTTCAGAGGGTTTCATTCCATGTTATTTATCTGGTTTCTGAATTAATCTCTAATACAGCTCAGTCTAAAGAAAAAAAAAAGTATGGATAAAAAGGAAAAAATAAAAAGTCATATTGTGAAATGCCTGTAAATGTTATCTGAAAGAAAAAGAATCGGCAGGTTTGCTTCCAAACTGTTGCTGAATCAAGTCTTGTCGTATTCAAAAAAGAAATAAAATAAAATAAGTTATTAGAGATGCTAAGTAAAATTTTCCAGATGGCAGAGCCTCAGGAACTTTTAGCCCGATTACAAGCAATATGAATAACTGACTCTGATGGTTACCAAGACAGCGGCCAGCACATTTGGTGACCTTTCCTTGTCATCAAGTGGGTTTGTTGTAGATGTTAATGGAGAACACAGGCAGATTTACCACCAAGACCACTGTTTTGGGGCATTTCAGGTTCCCCACAGGGAACTGACACTGAACAATTTTTTCTTTATTTGATAAATAGATTTTTACCTGAAACTTTGGGATGAGTGTCAGGGTATTATCTTGGCATCTATCCTCAAACTCTGTTCTGTGTTAGCTGGTTTGGTCACTGGCTAACACAGTTTGACCAAAGTTAGCCAGTTTGGTCACTATGTACAGGGCATGAGTTAATCAGGAGCAACCAGTCACGTCTGACAAGCCAAATAACAAGCATGATAACTTGGAAGGTGTTTTCAGCATGTGGCATTTAGATATTTTGACAGTGTACATTGCAACTGTTTCGAAGTATCTTACCTAATGTACTGTGGAAACAGACACTTAGTGAGGAAATATCTAGGATAATGACAAATAAAGGTGAGTAACTGGGTCTAAAAATGCCTGACAAAACCTTACATATCACAGTGTATGGGTAGATGAATATTCTAAGAATAGGACTGTAGAGTCAAAATGCATGTGGATATCTCTCTTTCCATAAATGCTGGATTTAGGGAAATTTTCTCAGGGTTATGCTCTCACTGGACCTGACCTTTTTAAGTCTGAAACATACCTAAAATTCCAAATTCTTCTACCTCCCTGTGCACTACCTTCAGTGATTTCATAAATGCAGGCAGCTCTCTGACAGGTATTTGAAGTAACAAGGTTATTTACCTTAGCTATATACAAGACACCTAAACCATTAAATTAACAATAGATTTATGTATTTTTTAGAAATGTAATTCCATCTTCATATAGATATAGACTAGCAATTAATGTGAATGAAAATACAGGGTGATTTTATATTATTTGCAGCTAGAAAATTCTATGAGTTGGCTAGGGGATGGTAATATGTTCTCCAGGGGTTTTTCTGTGTAGCATATTAGAATGTGTTTGTGGCTTAAAGCCTTTTCCAGCCATCATCTACAAACAGCAATTTTCATTCACTATGATTAGGACTGAGTTTGATATGAGGTCAGCAGCTGGTTCACTAAATACCTTGAACTCCTTTCAGTGTCTTACTGAAACACTAAATTCTGTCCTTTTAATCTTTTGTCCCATCAGCTGAGTCCACATTTTTGTTCTGTGTATGTGTAGAGGTTTTTCCAGTACTTTGTGCTTTTGTTTAGTCAACGGTACTCCGTTTTATATGTATGTATGTATGTATGTATGTATGTATATATGTATGTATGTATGTATATATGTATGTATGTGTGTCTATAAATACATCTTTCTACTTACATGCATCTGGTATTTTTGGAGCAATGCTTTGTACATTAACTGACATTTTGTACCCAGAAGCAAAAGGTAATTCATGCTATGGAGGAACTGAGCTCAGATCGCACAGGTGTGTGTATATGTGTTAAATTACTTGATACTCAGAAGGGATGCAGAGCCTTTCATGCAACTTCCATGTATCCTCAAGACTGTAACTGAATTGTAAAAAACTTGAAATTCATGTTCTACAGAAAATTTGTCAAATTGTCTTTCTATGAATTTCAAATTGGATTGGTCATACCAAACTTTTTTTCCTGCAATTTGTATTTTTAAAATACTTTGAAAGATGAGAATAAAATTTATAAAAGGTTGGCAGCAACAGGGAAATCTGTCATGACATTATTTTATCATGCTTTACAAGTCAGATGATATTTTATACATTTTTTTTCTCTGTATGTCATAACATTTTTTGCCATATGAATATTCATTACACTTATTCTTCCAGTTGATTTTATTATAGCTTGTGATGTTCAAAGGAAAGTTTTATTTTGGGTATTCAAAGTGTTGATTGTCTAGACATTTTTTTGGTATGTAAAATCAATTTTACTGATCATTAGCTCTACTTTGTTTGAGGGTAATTGTTGTTCTTTTTTTATATATATATCTATTATTGTATTAATGAATATAATTTAGATTATTGAACCTGATAATTCTTTGGGTGAGTTCACAGCAAGGGCACTTTGGGCTGAATGATAAGTTGTAAAACTTTAGTCAATAAACCAATCAATGTGTCAACCATATACACTATTAGTCAGCAGTGCAATGCTGATCATACAGTACTTTTAAATGTTTAATCTTGAACAGGAATAAGATATTGCTCTCATTTTTTATATGTGCTTTTGAAATAAATAATACAAGCGTAGTGGAAAGAAAGAGCAAGTTTCTTCAAATTATTCTTTCAAATAGATCACTTTTGAATAGGTCCCAGCTTTAAAAAGCAACAACAACAACGAAGATAAACAATGAAAATAGTGTAATTTAAGAGAATGCTTCAGCTTCCTTAAACACAATTTGTTTAGGAAATTAAATGCCTATTATAATATTCTGAGTGCTATCAATGGAATTAAGTGAGGTTTTTATTTTCAGGAAATGATAAACTGTGTTGCCGACTATTGCCACACCCTGCAATTTCTCTCCCCCCTTGTTTTAAGATTAAGAGCCTCAAGTATCATTAACAATCAAGGCAGGCTTTCCTACAGGAACAGTATCATTACAAATAAGTAGCTTAGCACTCTGTGCACGTTAATGCACAGAACAAATCCTAGCACTGATTTGCGAGCTCTAAAACCCATTAGAACACAGGCCCCAAAAGGGGCAAATCACTGAAATGTACTAATTATCGGTCAGGCTCTTCAGAAAGACTTTGGGTCAATGCCAGGCATTTTTAACATTTTCAGTAAGTTTACACTGAGTTTTCTATTTGGTTCCTTCAAAGAAACTTGTAGGTGGAGAATTTGTTTCATGTGTATGTATATTGAAACCTTATGGATTTATGTGAGGATTTGTGTTAAAAAGAAATCCATATTTAGTGAGTTCCAGAGTATTGCTGGGATAGGAAGGGCTATCTATGGGACTATCTATAGGAAGGGCAATTCTGTACCATTTCTGAAACATAAATTTAGTCTGTGCTTGGGTCTTGAACATGGCCTGGGTTGTATAACCGTTGTTACTTGCCTGTCTGTTGTTGGGGAGCTGAAAAACAGTCCGTGCAAAATAATAAATGAGTAAATGTTTACACCAATGTCATGCCTGGTGCACTGCAGACTGTCTGGGGTAGGGAGCTTCTCTGTGAAAAATGGACAACGTGTGAATTTATGGCTCTGTCAGGTCATTCTCATGTCTAAGGGAATGGGTATAGTGGTTATCGACCAGCAGAGAATTTATATCTGGGATTGACTATCGTTTTTCAGTACAATGGATTGTTCCTCACACGTCTCATAAATAAGGTTCAGCTTTTCATTCAAAGTGATGAGTATACCAAAAAGTTGTATTTTCTGCTTTCTTTCTGCTTGGTGTTCAAACAGTGATGACATCTTGCCACTTTCTTCTGCTCCTTTTATATCTATGAGGCCTGAGAGAGAAAAGAAGATAAACAGCTATAGAAGTGCCGACTTGCTTATTATTTTAAGCAGCCAGAAGCCATCTGTTAAAGGATGTGTATTGACACTGTCTCTCATCCTGGCTGAGTCAGTGGTGATTGGAATGGTTCTCTACACTTTGGCATCTCAGGTTGAAAATGTTCCAGGAAGGTGATAGAACCTGAAGCTTCCACTAAGTAAATGGGATGTTCATTGGCTTCAGTGAACCTTAATGTATTTTTACAGAACAAGAGAGGGCTGGCAGGGGTTTTAAAGTACATATTCCTTCAAATAAGCTATTCATTCATGCAGAAGCTGAAAAAAGAAATCACTCATGGTCAGGTAAGTTTGTTCTATCTAACTAGAATAAACCCATCATTTACCTTTTTGGTGAGAGGACCACACTCCTACACCACACTTTCTTTCAGCTGTGTTTGTGGGAGCAGGGGAGAGTGGGAGAAGACAGGGTGCATTCTTCATTCCAGCCTACATTCTTCATTTGTGAGCTGGCTGCACACAGGAATTGGTGGAAAACACTGACCGCAAAACTTGTGACTTTCTAAGTTTCACAGGGAAATCAGATGCCAGTATTAGGGATATGGAGTCTCTTCTGATGTTACTATCCTTCTGTTCTCTTCAGAGCCAAGGTCGTATTCACTCCTTTTCCCTGCTAGCCATGTTGCACCCCAGAGCTGTCTGCCCACTCAGTGCTTGTCTAGCAACTGTGTACTTTGGCAGGCCACACTGGAGACAATACTGCAGCTTAATTCCCAATTTAACTTGAAGTGAGCCAGCTTTGCTTTTGCCAGTAGTGTAGGCATGAGTAGTGTGGTGGCAGGTATTTGCTGAAGTACTTACTCAGAATCTCCTGGATTGGGCAGTCCTTGATGGACTGATATAATAGATACACTCTCACATCAAATGTGAGTGATAGGAGCTGCTCTACAGGTTACACCACAGCAGTAATAGGTCTCCTGGGAATTTGCACTTCACAATATGCTGAGAGCTGGGCATGACTCTTTTTTTTTTTTTTCTTTTTTTTTTTTTTTTTTTTTTTTTTTTTTTTTTTTGTGCAGGGGTGGGATTGGTTTTGGTTAGCTTGGCTTTGGCGGGGTGGGTGGGTGTGGTGAGTATTTGGTTGATTGGTAGGGGTTTTTTTGGTGTATTGTGTTTCTTTTGGTTTTCCCTTCAGCTTCATTCTTCCTCCAAACAAAGATGTACACACTCTTAAAATGCAAACTATACGCTGCTTCGTTCCTTCAGGAAGAAAATTCCTTTCTACTGATACCTGCACCATAATACAAGTGGAAGTAGTGCATGTGTTTATGTTGCAATGAATTCCTTTTCGTAATAAGAGCAAGTTTGATTTAAAAAGGCCTGAAGTGGATAAACAAATAGGTTTTTTCTTAATCTTTATTTTGCTTTATTTTATTATACTTCAGCTACATTTTAACTGCTGTATATTAATTTGGACTTTTTTTCCCCTGTGTCTTTGTGAAGGCAGATTGTGGTTGCAGTTGTAGTAGATCACCAATCAACACTAAAATAATTTGCCTGGATCTTAAACTCTTAATATCAGGGTTGAAAGATATTTGGATTAGGTTTGGTTTGAATTATTTCTTCGTCCTGTTGGAGGGGAATACAATTAAGGCTGAAACAAGATCTCTTTTTTGCTTAATAAAGAGAGAACAGTGTATCCAATATGTGTATCTTTATTCTCAAAGTCTCAGAAGTGAATTCATTAGAAGGGAAGCTAAAGTAGTGATTTGGTGATAAGGCATGCTTCCACATGAAAGATTTAAGTTCATATTTACAGCTTTTTCTTCATGCTTTGGAGCAGTTGCTAATCAGAAGACATAGTGTAATTTCTTAACAGTTTTCCCCTTGTTATACACTGAGTTGAAGTAATCGAAAATGGATGCAGATCCTCTGGTCAAAGAATGAAACCTATTCAGGAGTTCCTGCACTGAACACCTCCTATCCTATGGCAAGGGACCATGCTAATAGAAACACTTGAAGAAGTGCAGGGCGAAAGAAACTATTTCTGAATGCAGGTCCGGTGTTAGCTGTGTGAGACATTTTTATGGTTGGATTTGTTGGGGTTTTTTTATTGTATTTTCACTTGAAAAGAGAACTTAACTGTAGCTGAGCAGTAATACTTCACCAGGCTTTGCTTGCTATAGCCTGCTAGGCATAGATCCCCTGGGAACAGCATACTCCCCTCAGATGCCTCTGAACAGTCAAGGTTTCTTTTCCTTGACCTATGGATTTGATCCCAATCTACAGGGATCCTGGAGCGCAACCGATGCTCTCTCCCTTGATCCATCTGAAAGCATATCGTGTTGCTATACAGCTGGTGGGCTTAGACAATGTATACACATAAAAGGCTCAAATAGAAATCACTGACCTTGTTTGCTTATTCTAGCATGGTCTTTTTATCCATTATGAAACTGAGATCAAATGCACAGTGGTGCTGAAAGCAAAAGTCCTGTCATGGACAACCAAGGGGATGTGTGTCCAGTGATGAGGATCAGTAGAGGAGTTGTACCTGACTAATGGGATGCAGAGATAAATACGCCTCAAGCTCCCATTAATGTGAGTGACAAAGAAGCCTTGACATTCTTTGTGAGCTTCATCCTTTATGAATTGGTATACTTTTCACAGCATAGTACTTTCTTTCTGTATCTCCCATGCCAGTGTAGGTTTTGTGTCTAATCCCTTGGATTCTATCCGTGTGTCTAAAATGCATCTCATAAGCTCAGTGAGAGCTTACATCCAGTATTTTGAATAAGCTAGTAGGATTTCTTGAATAGTACTTAATTGGTAAGACTTTCCATGCATGGTACTGTGGTCAAAATTGTGTTGATAGTCCGTAAATTTCTCAAGCAAAGAAAGATTAGATGTTCATGATTTACAGAGAAAAATTATTCTCCTTTCTGCTGGTATTTGCTTTTGGGTTTGTTTGTTTGTTTGCTTGCTTGCTTGCTTGCTTCCCAGAAAAAAGGCTGCATATTTATATGGTGGCTGCTAGTATGTATATTTTTAATCTTATACTAGATATGATGCTGTGCCACTCAAAAATTATATTCTGTGATAAAGCATTGAGCTGAGATCTGGTGCTCAGTCTCTTAACTTCTTTAAAGATTTTGAATAACCCTTGGTAGCTCACTTTTCTCTGCAATTAATTTCACATCTGTGAAGTAAAAGTGATTCTTACTTTTTCTCTTCCTTATATATGTCACTGTTAAATAGATGAGAGAAAGATCTAAAAAAGAACATTTCTATTAAAAAAATTGAGCTAGCTGTATCTTATCTGGTTTTTCAGTTAATCCTCTAATTTACCCAAATGAGATTATTAAAAGTAAGAAAGTCCTTTTTCACTGTTGTAAAACAGTAAGGAGAAATAAAGTCTTTTTAGCTATTATATAAGTAGGAATCATTATTACATTTTTTTAAAAACAGAGAGCTTTATTCTTGCATAAGTATGAGGACAATTTTTTTTTTCTTTTCCCCTTTTCCAAAGACATATTCACTTTTCCATTTGTGTCCTATTGATCAGTTTGGGATTTGCACATAAAAACATCAATCTTGCTAAGATTGATGTGCATGTGCATGCTAAGAGCAGCATATTCATTGTAATGTCTTGCATTCAGATTGTATCTTGGACTATTTTTATAATTCTCCTTACTATGAAACTCATGCCATTCCATCCAGTGAGTGATTCAGTCTCCAAAGTCTGGCAAAGCAAAGGAACGTTAACAAAAGTGTTGTACCTTTCAAATCAGCAGTATTACCTTTAAATCACCAACTTCTCTTTGCAGGGATTGACTAGTGCATTGTATTAAGTGTTGATGAATATTGTTACTAGAATGAATATTTAGGCAGCTTAGTAATGAGTAAGAGAAAGGCAAATTTCTAGTATGTTGTCCCAAAACCTAGTAGGTAAATTCCTAAATGATCAAATGTTGGGGTGAGATCTGGGAACAACTAATGATTTCCAAAATGAAGGTTCTGCCCCAGGAAAACCTGGACACTTTCATGGAGTGGATGCCTTCAGGGTTTGACAGCAGCTGAGAAGATGTTTTTAAAATTTTAATTTTATACCAGGACAACTACTTTTTACCATAAAAATGTATTTTCTTTACTTATTGAAGTACAAAAAACTCTTTAATTTCCAGTGTAGCTGCAAATATACATTTAATTTTCAACATATATTTTCTTTTGACTTTGAATGTTATATTATCAAAAGTTATTTCAGTGATTTTAACTAATGGAAATACTGCAAAATAGGATTTGGATTATTATATAAATTATTGATATTATTCTTAGAGTCTAATAAAAAATACCAGAGCTAAAATTCCAAAGATCTTTCATCCTATTTGACAATAGCATATGTATATGCTTCAAATTTTAAGTTTTGGAGCATGCCAAATTGGGGCTTGATTATCTTATGATAGGCACCTATTGTGACTGCTCAGTGATCAGCATTATTAATGTTGTGTCTGCTGTAACAGCTATTAATGCTACTATAATTCTAAAATAAACGGAATAGAATGGTTCAGTTTGAAGGGACCCACAAGGGCTATCTAATCCAGCTGCCTGTTGGATTTAGCTTTCTGATAAAAGTTTGGCTGATTCTGAGAGAACTGGGTAAATACTTAAAATAGGTAAAATCATTATCTAAGAGGTAAATATTCATAAAATTATAAAGACCATGTGTCGACATATAGAATTTGCAAGAGATGAATTTCATACTAACTCAAAATTCAGGACATCTACCTGTTGGCATGGCCAAATTGCAGAAACAATTTCTAGCAAATTGGAAAAGAACAAATCTGACAGCAAACTCTTTACCTTGCACAGATCACAAAGTTAATCAGCTATAGGCACTGATAAATTCTTTTTGTTACGTGCTGATATAAAGATTTCCTAAATCTGGACAAGATCTTGAAGGTAGAGCTAGATTTGTTATTTTTAACTTCTGGGGAGTTTTGGTTGAATAACAGCTTATAAAAATTTCTGTTTGTTATAGATCAATCCTTGGCTTGCATTACAGAAACAGTTTCGATTTTCATGCATGTCACAACCTTCCAAATCTTTGCTGCCTTAAAAGCAACCTTACTCTTTTCTCTCCTCTCTGGCGTTTTTTCCAAAAATATTGTAATTTTTATCTTTGTTTATTGAGAGTTTATTCTTTCACCTACAGGAATTTCTAGGTGCCACTGGAAGACTGTAAGTTTAGGTTGGATGTTAAGAAGAAATTCTTTATTGTGGGGATGGTGAGGGATTGGAACTGAATTGACCAGAGAAGCTGTGGATATCCCATCCCTGAAAGTGTTCAAGGCCAGATTGGCATGATGTAGTGGGAGGTGTCCCTGCCCATGGCTGGGGGGTTGGAAATAGATGATCTTTAAGGGCCCTTCCAATCCAAACCATTCTGTGATTCTATGATTCTACAGCAGAAAACCAACAACCTCAATTTTAAGTTATTGAAGCTGTTAAGAAAGTGGGTGTGACTATACATATGCAATGCAGAAATTTAAAATTTTTAAGGTTTGTTTGTATTTGTAAAAAATTGTTTTCATTTCTTTTGTACTGACTTTTTACTAACTTTTTAATCTAAGTGTGCTGGTAGCTGATTTTAAGTTCTTACGTAAAAGAAGAATCACTAAAATTTAAAATTTTTAAAATCTACATTTCTTATCATATTTGAATCACTTTTACTAAAATACAAATTGGATTTTTTTTTTTTCCTGGAAATCAAAAAAGAAAAGCTTACTTTGAAATCAGCTATGTCCTAGTTTGATTTTCCTTTTCATGGTGAGTAAAAATAGCTTAGTAATTTTTTTTGTTTATTTTCTTCTAAAAAATGTTTTGGGAAAGAATAAGAGGTTTAAGGAGATGCTTAGAAAACAAATATCACTGTAAGTCAACATATTTTCAGCAGGTTATTTACTTGTAGAGCCTTTCAAGGCTGTACACTGAGACAGTGTGGATACGTGGTGTCTCACCTGACAAGCATCTTTCCGGAGTAAATAGTCTGAGCAATTTTTCTTAGCAATGCTTGTAGATATGCTATTTCTCTACCTGTTGTGCAGGTAGAGAAATAGCATATCTTTGTTGCTCTAAGGGAAGCTGGAGGCAATCCTGTTGCATCAGATTTTGGAAAGACAATTGTATATGAGTCCGATATCACCTGCATTCAAAGTCAGAGATCTTTTGACTTTCAATTCCTCTTCCTTATAGTAACTTCTATGGATTTTTTACTGAGTCTTTTAACTCTGGCAACTTTAGAGATAGCATAATATTGTGTCAAATGCAAGTAGAAAATTTTGGGATGTGCCTCCAAGTGCTAGTCTGGCAAGAATTAATTACACAAATATTTCAGTGAAGTGATTTTTTCAGCATCAGTGATCTCCCACACATGGACAAGCTTAAAATAGCTATTAGACTGGTTTGATGGACAGGAACATAGTAGGAAAACTTAGATTAGCTTGGAATTTCCAATTAAATAGTATGACAGTTAACTTTTAAGGCCAGTGACAATAACCCAGTGTTGTATAAACAGGAGTGACTTCAAAGAATATGTGACATCTCATTTCAAATAATTTCCCCAATGTCCAAGAATATCATCTTCTCTATGTTTGCATATATTAAGTAAAATTGAATCCCTAGATAATCTGTTGTTATTCATTCTTGTGGAAACTATTGAAACTGCTCTTATTCTTCAAATTCGGCACAAACCCTTATGCAGTTTAACAATGCTGTGATTTCATCACTGATATGTTTTTGTTTATCAATATTTTATCTTTGTTCTTCACTTACTCTATAAATGATAGATTTCAGACAGGTTTTGAAAAGTGGAAACTTAACATTATTCTTTGGAGGGTTAATTCCTTCTGTCCCTTTGTCCTCTCTACCACATACAGTCTGAGATTTTTGAAATACAGCACTTGAAAGTGTTGCTGTAAGGCTTACACCATGCTGCCTGTTCCTCCTCTCTCTGTGGGAAGTCCTGGTTAGGCCTCAAGCATTGTCTCACATATGCATCAAATTGTCATTCAGAACAAGAACATGATGATCTACTAGTGCTCAGTATTAGCTTACGTTTTGGCATCCTTCAGTTGGAAATGCTCTAATTCCTACTAATGTGGTGGGTATTTTTCATAGGATCATAGAAATTAGGATTCCTAAAAAACAATTGGATTGTGTAGCATCAGCCTCAGCTACAATTTTCTAGACTGATTTGAAAATGTGAAATCTCAAATCAAGCACCTTTTGCCTTTCATCTCATTAGACTTGGGGGTGGGGGGGGGGGGGGGGGGTGAAGTGTAAAATCTCTTCTTCCTTAAATTTTCTGTCTTTGATTTCCTTTATTTTTATATTTAGCCTTCAAACAGCTTTTGTTATGTGTCTTAACTGTTTTTAAGTTTTAAGCCTTTGAGGGTTTTAAGTCTTCATATTAAAGGTTGATATTGGAAAGGAACATGTTAATATGAACTGAAAACATTATTAGATATTGAAATGCTTGGAGCAGGGATGAGATATAATTTTCCTGTCTTCAGGGGAATTTACATTTACTATTGCCAATTAAATTAGTTCGTATGTGTATTTTAATGCATAAAAAATTTTATTTAAAAAAATGTGCTTTCACAATATATGAAGGAGTATGCAAAACTATCAGCTATTACTCAATATTTTAAAGTTGTCATATACTTCGAATTTTTTAATGCAGACAAAATGAGATAATTTATGAGGCAATTTGCAATGGCATAAATATATAGCATTCATCAGATAAAAATGGTTGCTGAGGAATTATACCATATTTAGTAGCATTAACTTTTTTGCCCTTTACCTAATGACATAAAAATGCTTCTGGAATGAAAATAGTTCTTTTCTTGAAATATATCCTCCATTAATATTGCTTATAATTTCTGTTATGTATCACCAATTATATCTTGGCACTTTGCCTATCATGGCGGATATGCTGTTAGAGTTGCAAAACCATTTAATCTAGAAGACCTGGTGGCCTGGAACAGTGCATTACACTTACAGCAGAGAGAGAGAGAGAGAATTTAGGGAGAAATGCAATTTTCCAGAAACTCTTGCTAATGGGGATTGGATGCCTACCAGAAATGATGCTAAGGAGATCTGAGGTATGAGAGCAACAGAGAGAGAGAGACCTTCTGCTCTGTTGCCATTCAAGCTGTAACCTGCTATGACGGTTGTCAACATTGCCCTTTCTGATTTCTCCCAGTTGTATTCCATTTATTATAAGCACATCAAAGAGATGCCTGCTGGGGAATCCAGAGGAGAGTCACTGCAGGAGGCTGACTAACAGATTTAGTCAAAAGTGTCCTTGCCCCCTGCTATGAGCAATAATTTAATGAGCACTTCACAACAACAATATCGAAACAGGTATGCCCCTTGCTTTCAGCGGAGGGAAGATGTGAGAAGAGTGGACTTCCAAAACACACCACATGGTTTTTTGGAGCTGGAATCTGGGCCCCTGTCTTTTTGTCTTGTTACAGTGAGCAGAGTGTAGAATTAAGTTAAAGGCTTGACCAGTTTTACAAGATGCATGATGTTTGAAAGCAGACAAATACTATGAGGTATTCTTACTGACTCCCCAAAGATTTTTTTTCAGTCTTTGAAAATAAGAGATAAGAATGCCTGTATCTAATCAGGGGCTTTTTCTGTTTATTTTGTTGGGTTTTTACTGTGTTTTTTGTTTTTTTTTTGTTTGTTTTTTTTTTTTGTTGTTGTTGTTGTTTATTTGTTAGAGTTTGTTTTGTTTTGTTTTTTTTAATCCTAAAGGGAAGATAGATATTACTAAAACAATAGACAAAAGACAATGTATAAATCTCAAACTGTTTTGTGGAAGATAAAATAAAAATTAATGGAAGAAGCCAATACAAAGCCTGTAATGTATTGGAAATGTTTAAATAAAAATAGTAATTCTGCATACAAGATACCTGAGTGGCTTTCTCTTGTTGGTTTGGAGAAAGGATAATTGTGCCCTCTACCAATACAACTTCTTGCAACTCCATTTTTCTAGAGTTGAAAAATATATGTAGCAAAGAATCACAAACCATTCATTAGAATGAAGCAGTTTCTTGTGTGAAAGCAGCTGATCAGATCTGTGGTACATGTATTTGGGAACAAGTGAAAGGACACTTCTGAAAAGTAGATTGTAGCCTCAGTTGAAGCAAAGGGGCTTCATGATGAAGTAATTTTCCAAATATCATGCAATGGTTGCTCAGAGGTATGTTATCCAAACTCAAGTAAAACAACTAAATGGTTACTAAAAGAACTGCACAAAATGCACATGTGCACAGGAGAATCATCCACTGAAATACCAACGAAATTTCATTACCTGGTGAAGGGCTACGAAGTTTTGTTATATTTTGCAAATCCAGTTAACTGTCAAAAGTATAGACATACATTAATCCCTAGCACACATTTCACGGGAACTGACTTAATTATTTAACTTCTGAGCCACAAAATTATCCTTGTATCAATGTCTTATAGACTTCTTATAGATCAGTGTCAGTCTTTTAGATTACTCACTAGAGTTTACAGAATCTGTTGTTCTATGATCCTAATTTAATTTCATTTTCAAAGAGAAATAGTAGGAGGCCATCACTAGTACACTAATATGGGGCAAGCTAATATCAAATCAGAATTCATTAAAACTTGATGCTGGAGATATCAATCCCTTATTAAAGTCAGGTTATGCCAGTGCATTTCTGTCAATGCAGAAGGTGAATAGTTCATTCAGGATTTCTAGCACAGTTGCTCGTAATTAGCCTAAAGGATGTTGAATGTCAGTTTGTTACATATTTACGCCCCAGGGGTCTGAATATTTAGTTTAGCATATCATATAATGGACACTTCCATTATACCCTGCCTTGTTTCTAGTTTTTCCTTTTCTTCCAGTGAATAAGGAAATCTCTTTTTTACTTACCAGAAGGCCTCTTTTTATGCAAACCACCATTATTGAAATGAAATTGATCAGTCTCATTTTCTCACTTTTTTTGGGTCCTACTATAACTTTTAAGCTTGAGAGAAAACAGACAGCTGGCTTTGTAGCTTGTAGGAGTGTGGATATCACTGAAGTCTAGATAACATTAATGTGACTGAGAGTTAATTTGCTTGTCTATGTGCTCTGCATTGTGGAGTGCATCTTTAGGTAAAACTGTTGTGCTGGAAAAGCAGTCTGCCTTCAGAGCTGGGTAGTATGAATAAGAGGAGATAAGAGGATTCACAGCCAGAATAATTTCTAACTGATGCTGTTAAACCTTGATTTAGGATATTTCTGCACAGCTTGGCCCATGCTCACAAAATGAAACTGGTGGACTGTGCTGAGATCATAGGCAGTGATTAAACATTTATAGTTAAGGTAGTGTACTATGGTATTGCTGCTGCCCAGAGGCAAAGCATTGTAATGCAGATTCAGTATTGCTGCTGCAAGATCTCTAAAACAAAAGGGGACATAAAGTCTCTTCTTTGGTACTGGCTCCTGGTTGTTCTCAAAACTGCAAGTATTCCTCTCTTCTTTATTTTAGTAGAGGGTCCATGGAAAGGTAAATTAAGGTTCCTAATAATGCTTCAAACCTGCAATTTCCATCCTTTTTCTGTCCTTTGGGTCTGTCCTCTCCTTCAAGTTTACTCCTATGTATTGGGTTACTCTGCTTTTGTAAACTGGTTTAGGCAATTAAATTCTGCAACCCTAATGAAAGCCTGAAACCCTATATAGCTGTGTTGGTGGTGATTGCCCAGAGGAAAGACAGGTAGATTAACTAGATTGTGTGCTATTAGAGGGCCACAAGTTGTTGTAGACTTTTGGATTTTAAAAGCACTCCTCTCATATCTGCAACTACTTTAGGCGTATATATGACAATCATGTTTAGAATGGATGTGTGTCTTGTTTTTTTGGTTTTTTTAAGTGACTGTAAGAAATCATTACCTGACTGCCAACAGCAGCTGGTTTTATTCAAGAGTCCTGTGTTTTTGTTTGTATTTATTTGCATACCAGAGACAACTGTTTGCATAAGGCCACTTCTAGTTTAAGTCCCTGTATGGCTGATTGCACACACATCTCACCATGGTACTTTTATTGTGCTGTCCTGAGATCCAGTTCAGCTTTCTCTCTCACCAAGTGTTGACTTAGTAATGTTCTTTGTTTCTGAAGAAAATAGTAGGCCCATGGCAATATGGTTTTGATGCTAAGTGTCATAGTTGTTATGCTTTGAATTTCCTGATGCTGACAGGTTGGTGGAAAAGGAAGTGAGGAAGGGACTTAAGGACCTAGATCATCACATCTTCATGATGCACATGGAACAGTTATGATAAGCAAGCACTAGTTTACTGCAATAAATGGCATTGAGTAAAGAAAAATGTATGTCTGCTAAAGACTCTTAGAGGAGAAAGTTATGAGTTCCCATCGTACAGAACATACAGAAAATACTTACACCTTTTTTAGTCTGCACTTACTGCTACAACATTAGAATTGCACTTTTAAGGTCACTTCGTAAGCACGTGTACCATGTGCTTACGCATAACCTGTGATATGATTAGCTAGTGCCATACTTGAGCATAAACCATTAATGTTTTGTACAATTAATGATTTTAAAAGAAGTACCTGCTGGGGAGGCACCTAAAGCATGGAGTAATTGTGCATTTGTAAGTTCTTAATTTACATGTAGCTGAATATAAACCTGTCTGAAAGCTGAGCATGACCTTTTATCTGAAAAGGATTGGAGATTTTGACTGGTTTCTTAGAAAAAACATGGTCCTATTGGTCCCTGTAAGAGATAAATGGCACCATCTCATAACAGAAGTGCTGCTGCTTTTTTAACAAATTTTTTGAAATTTAGCTACCCTAAGAGTGACAACCATGTTTCACAAGCCCATGACTCATGTCAGCACATGAAAAAGGGAAGAAGAGCACAGCTATTGGCCAGTAAAGTACAGTTAAAGGCAACATCTTGTTTTAATGCAGAGTTTTGAAAATGAGGATGACCTTTAAAAGTTGTATTGTCTTTTTGCTAGCTTAAGACAGAATCTATAGAAGCCTGATTTGTCACAGCCCAGCATCATCACTTGAGGAGATTTGTGAAACTTCTTGCTGTTGCTTATCTTGTTCTTTTTTATCTTGTTTATTTAGTTCTGCTTTTGTGTTTATCCTGTCATTCAACATAAAGACAACTTAAGCTTCACCCACTGTGAGGAATACATAGAGCTGCAACGGCAACTGCAATACACAGAAAAAGAAATTAGGGCCTTTTTGGATAATGCCAGTACAAAGTACGGGTATGACATAAGGGTTTGGGCAGGGAATTGGGAATAAGGTCTATTGGAGACAAAGGAGTTTCTTCAGTTGACTTATCTTGACCTTAGGGAACATTATTTGTGGCTTGCTATGCATGACTATATCCTAATATGGGTGGTGAGTTTGGGTTTTTTGGTTGTTTTGAGCTAAGGTAGAGGGAATTGGTTGTTTGAAAAATGCCTTGAAATTCTTGGATGGAGAAAAGTGACTCTTACTGCAGGCAGTTAGCATCATTTTTATGCTTGTGTTCTGCTGAGAAACAGTGAAGGACAGGTAAAAAGTAACTCCTTTCACACCTTTCACTGTCTTGCAAAGTGTGTAATTGTTTACCGTGGTGTAATGTAAGTGTAAAAATGCTGCTGAACTAGAAGAAAACATAATTTTATGCTTATTTTCCCAGGTACAGATCACTACACAATGATCAAGACAGTAGCAAGTCAGGCTTCCCTGGTAGATACAGGGTACCCATACTGGACAGGATACGTTACTATGCTCACAAATTCCCTTGAGAAACCCTCTTTTTCCTTGGAGAAGATATTTCTCATGGGAAGTTTCTAAGCAATCAGAAACAGCCTTCCTCTGTCTGTACAGTTTACCTCAGTGATGGCTTGAGACTTCATCTTGAAACTGGAGTAGAAGGACATGGTGTAATTACTGAGATAATCCTGCCTGAATTAGCATCAGTCGTTCATCCTGTTTATTGCCTCCTCCTGGGTGTGTGCCATACCTGGTGGCAATAAAAGTTAGATAGACTGTGCTATCTTTTGTTGAGCAATAAACGTGAGTTTTCTACTGCTTGCAGAGCTCAAAAGCCCTTTTTCTATGTGACATACCCCTGAAAATGTGGCCTGACAGAAGAGGCAGTGCCTCCCTGCATTCCCTTCACTGAACATCTTGCATAATGATGTGGGAATTAACTATTTGCATTCTCATATCAGCTAGCATCATTAAGTCAAGTTGGACTACAGTAAACTGCCTGGAAACAGGCCTGGAGAGGTGGAAGTAGCTGAGTCCAGAAAGGAAAATAGTTTTCTTTAGTCCCACATACATTTTTTCTTCTGCGAGAGGGTTTGTTTGGTTGGGGTTTTGTTTTGTAGTTGTTTGATTGTTTGATTGTTTGGGGGTTTTGTTGTTGTTGGTTTTGGTTTGGTTTGGGGTTTTTATTTCTGATTATAACATATTGTATATATGTAGTGATCTTTTTCTGTAAACGGTGAAGGAATGACTCCAGATATGTGGGAAATAGCCAATGACATGAAGTTTTAACAGTGTCATTAGCATCTGTATTTTAGAGAAATAAGACAGTCTAATTCCCTTGAAGCCCCTTCAGTATAAGATCTTGTTAAAGACAAAATGTGTCTTAACCTAAAGTCATTGTGCACTCTTTAGATAATGCAAATTTCAAAATATTACCCAGGTGTATTTCACCCAAGGACCAGTATAGATAGAACAGATGCCTTTTCTGTAATTGATCATATTTTTATTGTATTGACAAATAGTAGATCTGTGTTGGGAGAAAAGCAGGTGATGGGCACTGTTGATCAAAGCATTGCTATTTACATGTGTCTTCTCTGTAATGGACCCTTTGAAGTTAGTCCTCTTGCTAATTCATTCACCTCTTTTCTTAGAAGGTAGCTTTGAGAATGGCAATGATTACTTTGTGAGTGAATAATATTTTGGTTCTGTCTGGATTTCAAACACGATAGGATCCCAGCCCTGGAGGTCAGATTTCTTTGGCCGATAGTGGACTCTGGTTGACTGCTTTCTGCTGCGATTCTGTGAACCATATCAGTATCGATCAGAATAAGACTGCTTTCATGTCTGTGATCTCTGACTGTGCTGTAAAATAATTTTGTTTTAGCCAAATTGTGCTTGGGTAGTTTGCTGATTTTTCTTTTCCTCCTTCCTTTTTTTAAAATCGTGTTTTGTATGATATCTGGCTATATAGCGTGTTACTTACATAAATGGGCAGGCTTAGTTTATTAATCTCTCTTTAGCAGCATAACATTCTCGTTTTCTTCAAGAGTCACTGTATTGGACTTGGCTAAGACTGAGTTCTTGTTTTCTCCCCTCATCCTGCTGAGAAGCAGAGTGATGGAGTTTGGGTAGGTACCTGGTGTACAGCCAGGGTCATCATACCACCATCATCAGTTTATATATTTATATATATATATATTTCATAATACATATTTTGTAAACGTGTTTTTGAAAATTATGTTCAAATAAAGGGTTTCTAGTGCAGGCAAGTTTTTTTAGTGTCTTTGTAAAGCTACATATGACAGAATAACCTGCTGTGAATTTTGGCATGGAGAGAAAAAAAAAAAAAGATAAAAACCAGTTGTTACAAAGTGCAATGCTTAAAGGGGTACAAGGCAATATATAAGCAGATCTTTCATGGGTCACCTCACTCTCTGGAACAGTGGTAAACTCCAGTGAAAGTTGGAGTAAGATTTTGAGCTCCTCAGTAAAATTTTCTGCCGTTGTATGAGGGGAGCATGAGGCTTCATATTTTCAGTTACTGTGCCCCAGTAATACTGCCTGTACAGTAAACTATACAGCTTTTTAGTGGTAGACAGTGAGATGGCAAGTCTAAATAGGGATGTGAAGGTTGATTATGAAAATGTGTTCCTGAGGAAATTTAAAATTTGGATAGTGAGAACTCCTCACATGGGAGATGGTATCAGTAGATACAGGTATGTTTTAGAAATCACCTGTGCCATGTTTGATAATCTCTCCAAGCTCTCTGGCTGGGAACATTAAACCTTAAAAAAGATAATGACTTACAATAGGAGGCAGACAAGGGAGGGAAACCTATTCTGGCTGCTCAGACAAAGCTTTGTGGCTAATTTATTTTATTTCTTCAGCAGCTGTAAAGCAGCAGTTTGAGAATCTGCTTGACCAATTAAGATCCATGTGTGTACACATTCAATGTGTATTCTAATGTTGTATGTTTAAATGTATTAAACTGATATATGAGTGAATTCTCTTCCTTTGTTTTGTTTTTGTTTTCAAGAAATTCTGAGAGATGTGACCAAGATGAGTTTTACTTGTTTATTAGAAAAAAAGAACATGAAAAATACCTATTTAAAACAAGCAATGTGTCTGTGTAAACACACTGCAAAAAACTTATAAGAGGAAACAATTAAGTCAGTTATTAAAAGGTGAGATAATCTATAGATACCAAAATTGCTATTAAAATAGTAAAGCTAAACCAAATAATGTCATTAGTCAAGCCATCAGCAATTTCTAAACAAATGGTGAATTTCTCTTGGTTCCATATTGAAATATGTAGTTCTTTTCTAAGAAATAAGCTACAACTCATGGGTAATCACAGCATCCTTCTTGCAGTAAAGCAGATTTCTGTTTTGTACAGCCCAAAGTAAAGCAAATAGCAACTATAGACAGAAGTAAAACAGGCAATGGTGGTAATTTTTTCCAGGAATGACTTTTTAACTTTATATTGATAAAAAATACACTTTCATATAATAACAATGCTGAAAGGTTTTTGGGGCTTTTTGCCAATAGATGGAAGCAGATTATAAATGAATATCAGTAAAACAATTACAGGTGGTTATCAACATCTCCATAACAAAGTATGTATTAGTATTAGTATAACTGTATTGTAGATATATTGGATTAAAAAAAAAAAAAATCTTTGGCTTTGTAGAGGTACAATGGTCTGTGCATGTTGTTAGCAGAGAATCTTATCCTTATGCATGCAGTTCATTTATATGAAAGTGAAATAGTTGTGTGTTGATGTGACATGAGTATGTTTTTGGTTTGTTTTTTTTTTTTTTAATATATATATAAGGTTCTCTAATGAGACAGAAAATGACACTGTTTTATTCTTTTCTTCTTTAAAAGTGATTGAGAGGAGATCTTGATTCCTGTGACTTCACTACTTATTTATTTTTTTTTCTTCTAAGTGTGGTAAGCTAGGAGATGCACGCTGCATATCATGCTGTGTTTTCTGTTGTCATTTTGAGATGATCTCCAGACAGTAAGGTCAGACAAAAAGTGTATGCCAAATGGGCCAGACAGAGGGGAGATGGTCAGATGAATTAAAAATAGAATAAGTAGATAAATATTCCAGACCTGTAAGGTGGTAGGCTTTAATCTCTCAACCTTTTTTATTGCTTTTCTTATCCTCATATACTGAGTTTCTTTTGAGCAAGCAGGTATACTGCACACTATAAGAACTTTTCATTAAGATGTCAATTAAGATTTATTCTTAAATCTTAAAAATATCAGTATATTTATAACTTTATCATCTTAGGTATTCAAGGTGATTTTTTGTCAGATTTTGTCTCTAAAATATATCCACAGTGTTTTTTTTTTTAATGTAATGACCGTCACAAATATTTTTTAATATTAGCGAAAACATTATTTCACTTCTACTTTACATCTCTTGTGAAAAAGTTCTGCTCAAACATTTCTTACTTAGTTAATCTGAAAAATCTCACATTTTAAACGGGGAACAGGTGTTACTATCTAAAAATTTCACCTACCTCATACTAGGAAAAATATGTTGCACATAAAGAAAGAAACAAAAAGATTTTCCTCTGTCCCTGTATATCTAGGAAGTATGTATAGAAAACAGTCTTTAGATTAAACTTAAATTTGAAATGCAGCCATTCACCTACCAAAGCAGCACCAGCTATTACTGAAATTTGCAAAATTTCAACATCCAGTATCTGTCACTGAAGCCTCCCATAAATGCCACCTTATGCAGACGTGTAAGAGTTTTGCGCACAAAGACCATCCCTGGCCATTCTCTCATGTCGTAGATCTGAACCTGTTGACAGAATTTCTGCCCAAGGAATTAAATTAAACACCTGGATTCTGAAAGTGTTCAGGCTTCAGCAGTCCATCAGGGAAAATTGCCTAATTATGGTATTTTCACATGGTCTGCATAAATGAACCATCTGCAACAGTGTAGTTTATAATCTACATTAGCTAAGGGTTAAAAATGTCTAGACAAGAAGAAGGTTATCCTAGAATGCATTTTGCAAGTTTTCTCCCTTCTCCGATTCTTGATCTGCTCCCTCTATCTCAATGACCCTTTTTGCTATGATTTTTCTTTAATAGGTAGATAATCTCAAGTGCTGGTTAGAAGAAAACTTATATTTTCAAGACCAATAGTTCATCAACTGTGAAATGCTGAATAGTTTAAGCAACTGTTTTTGGTTTTTTTGTGGGTTTTTTTTTTTGTTTGTTTGGGTTTTTTGTGGGAATTTTTTTTTTTTTTTTGATTCATTCCTTTTTTCATTTTGCTATTGTTGCTGTTTTTTATTTAAATATACTTAACCTTATTTCTCAGATTATAAATTAAATGCTCCATGATGAAAGTGCAGAAGGAAACATATATGTTGTTTAGAACTCTTACAAGTGTTGTGCCTGTACCTTGGCAAAGAGTAACTTTCTTTAAAGAGCATGATAGTGTACCTAGTCCATTCTTTACTAAATTCTGGTTTGACATCTTTAGTCTTTCTTCTAGATCAGAGTTCAATTTTACATAAAATGAAACAGATTTATATTATGCGTTAAATGAAGGTACGCCTACTTGGAATTTCAGATTCTAAGATAGCCAGGATGAATGTAGAGTAGAATCTGCTTCTCTTTTATTCTAGAAGTGCTACAAAAGACAG
The DNA here is from genome assembly GCA_013401135.1 of Cettia cetti. Lineage (NCBI taxonomy): Eukaryota > Metazoa > Chordata > Aves > Passeriformes > Sylviidae > Cettia > Cettia cetti. The sequence goes on along the minus strand of VZUI01023705.1, from coordinate 67,606 downwards.
TAACATTTCATTTTGAAACTGGAGCACCAAAGTATCTTTAAAGTTCATTTTTATTTGATTTGACAAAAGTAGGAGACTATTTTGCTTACAAGCTCATGTCAGCTTCTGTTTTCTATAACAGAGTGGAAATCTAAGTGGTTAAATATCAGTAATTGCCACTAATGTTTTTTATGAACAATGATATCTACAGCACTGAATAGTGGAACAAACCTCTCTCTTCTGCCTTAAATGTAGGACTCTAAGACACTATGCTGTAAGTCTTAGACCAACAGGATTCAAACATACAATTAACTGTAATTAACTGACTGATATCGTTATTGAATGATGAGTCTAACATGAGATATATGAAGGGACAGGAGTATGACAAATGTCCTAAATTGTTCAGTTTCTTTAGGTGAAAGGAGGATGCAGGCTCTCATTTCCCCACAAAATGGAGTTTATTTTAGATTAAACTGATACAGTAATTCAGTGCTTTGTCATTATAATGTAGTCACTCTTGAAATTTTTATCTGAAGAGAATAGTACTCAGAATTTTTTAAAATTTCTTCACTTTTTAGAGATGGATATTCCACTGTGTAATTGGAAGAAAACTGCTGTGTGTATTTGGTTGGTTTTACTGGAATCCACTACTTCTTACAAAACCCACCCATTGTGCTATTTCACAGTTGTGTAAGCATGAGTGCCTAGTGTGTGGTTTGGGGCCTTCCTGGAGTGTACTGAAAATTATTTTCTCTCCAATCATGCTTGCCTCAGTTCATTCCATGGCGTTGCAGGAAGTTTTTGAAGAAGATGGAGAAAGTAGAAGAGCAAAACTTTATTTGAGACAGAACATAGAGAAGTCACAAGAAACAGAACAGATAGAACGTAATATTAATGTCTTAATCATAATATTTTCTCTCTTTTCTGTAAGTCTGTAGGCATCTCTCAATGTATAAAGGACCTGAGAATGTGCATTCGTTAGCTTGCTCATATTCATAGTGTGACACAGATGAAGTATCTTAAAGACAAAAGTCACAAAGGCTTGAATAGTTTTCTGTTGTTACTGGTAGCAGAAACTCCAGTGAGGTAGAAAATAGGAGTTATGTCTGTTGCTATCTAAATGCCATAAATTCACTAGTATGATAGGCACTTACTCTTTCAATGTATACTTGAATTTCTTCTTGACAATTTATCTCTTCTTCAAGCAAAATAACTTTTAAAACTTCTTTTCTCACTTTGTAACTTGATTAACTACTTAAAGTACATTTCAAAACCCATCTTCAAAGATAGAAATGTTTTAATTGTCTGTGTAACTCAGAAGCTGAGGAAATACTGAATATTAAATAGCAAGTATAGTGTGGTTCTGACATATGAAAGCTAGAAATCTTGCTTTAGTCTTCCTTAGGAAAGTTTAGTAATGTGCAATTAGAATGTTAGTAATCTACTGTATTTTTGTTTCAAAAATGCATCTTGCACTGCCCAAGTTCCTTTTAAAGTGATAAGGTGTTTATTTTACTGTGTTTTAGAATCAAACAAACCAAATAAAAAAAAAAAACAAAAACAAAAACAACAAAACAACCAAACAAAACCCCCCACAAAATAATAACAATAACCAAGAACAACAACAAAACCACCAAAACCAACAAAACAAAAAAAACCCCAACCAACCAAGAAAAAATCCCCAATCCTCAAAGCTTTCTTCCTCATCTAGAGTCCTGTCCCTGATGTAACAATCCAGTGACACTAAGAGATGATAGTGAATATTCATGTAAATGATTATTGCAGGAGAAGGACTAGTATGAAAACTTGGCAAAAAAGGAGTCTGAGTCACAGTGGGTAGAACAGCCATAAATTCTGTGAAAGAAAAGTAAGGAAAGCTTTTATATTGTCGTGTTACCTCATCTGTTACTCTCTGTCCTTCTTAGGGCAGGATGTCAGAATAATTAATTTCTAGAAATTTATGGTTATTAGATTGAGAGGCTTCAGTACAAAGGAAGATTCTTTTTGGAACAGCTACACTTAGATCATAGCATTGTAATCAAATTCACATAGATAGGAGCTTTAGAACATGTCTCTTGACCATTTTTTTTCAGATAATGAAGTAGGGTCTCTTTCTCTTAAAAAAAAAAAAAAAAACCTTAAAAATCAGGATTGTTAACCTGTTCCTTAGCAAAATTGCATGCTTTGTTTCAGAAGCTGCAAATAGTCACCTCAACTCCTTGCAGAGCAAAATGTTAAATATGTGACTGAGCTATTGCTGGGGTAGAGTCTTAGCTCCAACTGCTTTTGGAGATGAACTGTATGTTCTTATGAATCTCGATCTAAAATATCTTTCTCCCTCTTTACTGTTAGCTGCTTTCCAAGGAATTCATCTGCTTTTTTTTTTTTTTTCCCAAACTGAAAGATTCATTTGGTGTTAACTACTAAGATCTTTCACACAAATATTTATTGCAGTAAATTCTATGAAAATAATAATTTTCTTTCTGGAAGGGGAAACACTATCTTCTGTATGATCTTTCTAAGTTATTTACAGAGAATAAACTGTTATACATTAGAAATTCATGACTCCAAGAGTTCTCCACTTTTTTTCTGCTGACGATAATTAGAATTCATGTAACCAGATCTACTGTGAAAACAGTATAAGGTCTGAGTAACACAAATCTGTTTTTACAGTAACAATATTATTGCACATATAAAAACTGAGCTCTTCATTTTAGTGTTAGAAAGCAGAAAATAACTACCGGGTATTAATGTTCCCAAAGGCCTGTCAGTAATGTTTTCTAATAAAGAAAATGACTGTGTCTATAAACCCATACATTCTCTTTGCACATTAAGTAGTGAATGGGAACTGCTAGATAGAAAGGATGTACTACTTCTATGGTAAACACAGGTAAAGATTTGATAAGACAAAGTTTCCTAAATACAGTAACTTTCCTAGCCCTTCTGCATCGTGTTCTAAGAGACAATGCATAATATCTTCAAAAAGATTACCCCTGACAGATTGCTCTAATATGTCTTTCATATTAGAGCACTGCCAAAATACATGTATATAAGGACAAGAAACATCTGAAATACATCACTTGCGGAACATATTGCTGGGCATGCTCAATCTGGCTCTGCAGCTGCATAATAAAGCTTAAGGCACTCACACAGCAGATGTAGCAACTCCGGGCAGTGAATCTATACTCTTGGAATTATTATTTCTTTAATAATTGTTAGTGAGGCTTGAAATATGTTCATATTTTGGGTAAGGAAGTGAAATGAATCCTCTTAATCACATGAATTCACATTCAAGTTTTGCATTTTGAACAACATTGTTGCTCTGTACATTCTAAAGGATGGTGGAAGGCATTAAAAAAGTTAAAAAAAAAGAGAAATTAGTCTTTCTTGTGTTCAGTTTCTTATGTGATTTCATAACTTGTCTTTGTAGTCATTGAATCACATATATACTCCTCAATGAGTTGCATACATTATCATGTTAGTTTGGTGACAAAGAGACAGGACTGATCTTGAGTAGCTGTCATATACCATCCAGGTATATTCCTTACTCAAGTGAGGATGGCAATCTATTTTTTGTCCATAACAGGAGGGATGTGTTTTAGATCCCTCACTGAAACACTCCTGAATGTTTTTTCTCACTCACTGGAAATCTCTATTGTGTGTACATTCATTGTCTTCATCTCACACAACTTGATGCTGTCACTTGAGTGTGTTGTCTTCTAACTTCTGCTCCAGGAAAAATGTCCTAACATTTTTATAGTCAGATTTAATAACCAGCAGAGAGATAAAATTCTAAGACTAACTCATCTTGACATAAACTTTTGAACACTTTTTAGACATATTTGGATTAGGAGGCCAGTTCTCTTCTAAGAATGTTATAATAAATAACAATATATAGAGATGGAATGGGATTTGCATTGTATACTTTTGTAGTTCCTCCAATTTAAAAAAAAGTCTAATTTGGAAATACTTTATTTTGCACCTGAGAAGACCTAAGAAATGTGGGTCCTGGACTCAGGCCTGTAGATGCACATGTGTGATCATGAAGTTTTTTGATTTTTAAATGCCCAAACTGCTTTTCCAATCTGTGTTTGATCTTTTCATGATTTGATTTATGGGTCTGTGGTAGCAATAACAACTCAGGGTTGCTCTGAAGCATAGTTAAGGGACAGACTTTCTGAGGGAGGCACAGAAATAATAGATTACTCATTACTGTATAAGATCTGTGTGCCCTACTTAACATGTAAAAAAACAACTTGTGTTTACCCTTGGATCTGATTGAGTTCTGTGATTCTAGTTGGGAACTGTAACAGCAAAAATAGACATTCTGCCTTAAGTGATGCTGTTCCTATCTCTCCAGTGCAGTTCCTTCTCTATTGCAGACCCTGATTCCCATTTCCCTCTCCACCTCCATCATATCCAGGAAAAATACCTGAACCACCTGGTGCAGTGTATCTGCAGGAATCAGTTTCCATTTCCCACTGGCATGTGAGCATCCACTTGCAAGGTGAGTCAGTGGAAGCCGGCTGCTCCTCTGTTGAAAGCAGTGCATGAATTACGGAACATTACTGATGTGTTGAGGAGTGTAGGGAGGGAGCTCCTGTCTCGTTTGCCAGCAGTGCTACTGTAGAGAGCAAAATGTCACATCAGAGTACAAATGAGGGATTTGTATCTGCGGCTTCCCAGCCTGTGAAGTGCATTGTGCTTTACTCTCTCTGTGAGAATGGCGAATGTGGCACAGCCACCTGTCAGCAGCCTGCTCCTCCACGCAAGAGTAGCTGGTGGAGTCAGTGTTCATCTGTGAAAACATCTGGGTAATTAAGCTGAAAGCCGAAGAACATGACAGTTGAGAAGATAGTAGAAAGTTTCAAATATACCCCTAGATAGAGAGATTTGATTATCGTGTGGTTTTCCCCCACTTGGCTATGTAACTCAATAAACATTGATCGATTGACAGGTGTGTATGCCAATAGCATTAAGGACTATTATACTGAAGCTAGGATAGAAAGGGAAAAAGGTGATCTCTTTAAAAGATAGTTTCTTGTAAATACACATCATCCACACCTTCTGTTCAAAAAGGAATTATGCAGCTTTCTACTTTCTGTTCCTATTGGCAGTTTGCTTTAAAAAAGAGTATTATTGGTACAAAAAAAAAAGATTTAGCTAAAATAATCCTATTTCTTCTTAAAAATAAAAGTGTTTTCAAGTAAAAAATGTATTCTAATTGTAATAATAACTTTTAGATGGTGCATATGCTAGTTATATCAGTATTAGATGAAGAATTTGTATGGTAGGCATAAGATGAGAATACCAATGTGTGTGATGTGTAATTGCAATATGTTGTTTTTTTGTAGAATGTAATTTTCCATAAAATACCTACAGATGTTTTAAAAACAAACATGATTCTCAGAACACATGGTTTTCTGAAGATTAAAAGTGCATACAGCTGTTTGGTTTTTTTTTTTTTTTTGTTGGTTTTGGTTTTTTTTTTTCCCTTTTAAATCTCATTTTTATTTTAAGGGATTGTGAATGTCTTACATAAAGGATTAAATTAGGGTTGGCATTAATTAAGAGTTGTTTTCCTGTAAAAAGCCCACATGATTTTTTTTCTAAAATCATGAATTCTGACTTTCTCTGATAATATATTAGATTCAGCTGGGAAGCTAGTGAATGTGCACAGATGTGAGATAAGTTTTGTTCTACTCTGAAGTTTTGTTGGGAACTTTCAATAGGAGCCTATTTAGGAGAAAGGCTACATGATTATTCATTTATTCCTTTTTTTCTATTATATTGCAATGATACTATTCATGTCACAATTCAGTTTCTACTATTTACATTTCAACCTGTGAATATAGTCAATTTTGCTGCTGAAAAAGGAATTGCATAGTATTCCAGTAACTCATCTGCTACCATAGTTGGCTGGCTTTGATGAATGGACTCAGTGTAAAGGATTCTCTACTATGATGTGTGATACCTTGAACAAATAGAAATGTGTTTTTCATCAACACATTGGAAGGAATTATTTATATTGTCACATATGAATGGCTTGTTCTGATTTTATGTTTCCTCTGTCATATTGAGCTGCTCATTGAAAGCATGCAAGGAGAACTTACTGGATAAAAACTGTTGTTCACCAAAATAATGATATCTCAAAATATTTAAAGCAGATTGATCCACTGTGAATGTGATGTTTTGGTTATTTTTTTTTAAATAGGAGTGACAGTTCTGGTTTTGCTAGCATGCTAAGAATGTTGAGTATGTGAGAATACTAGCCAGTCTTTCAACATTAAATTTTAAATTTGTATTAAAACTTAGATATTTTGATATGTACAAAAAGCAAAGAAATCCAGTTTTTTCTAGTTTCAATATCTGATTATCACCCAGAAATATTTATTAATTTGCTAAATTGAGGATATTGTCTTTATTTTTATATATATATATAATAAACATAAGTATATATATATTCAGCCTGACCTAGGAAGCAGATTTGCAATATAAAAATGCTTCTGTCTGTATTTGTTTTGTCAGTCAAGAAAAGCCTAATGTATTCACAAAGTATTTCTTCTTCAATCAATTAATTTCCTCTTCTTTGTGTGGGGCAGAATTTCTTAAACACATACACACACTCATCTGATTCACCTCTCATTTTAATACTTCCATAAAACTTTGCTAGGTTTTCTGATGTTCTCTTTTACATTTTTAATTTTTCTCAGATTCTGAGAAAGCATTGTGTGCAGGGAGTCAACTGGAACAATGCCCGCAATTAATGATAAGCTTTTCCTTGTCGTTCTTTCTCTGCCTCATTGTAGGCATTTATAAGAAAAGTAAAAGAACACAATGTATCTGTGCTTCTGAATGCAAAATCCATCACTTCATCTTTTCTTCCATTGAGAAGATATGCAGTTGAAGGGACATACCAGGACAATCAGTTTCACTAAGAAATGCATAGAAAGCTTGCTCCTTTCTTTTTGTCTGTTATACTTATTTTTAGGGAGGTTGTTTGTTTGTTTGTTTTTGGGGTTTTTTGTTTGTTAATTTGTTTGCTTGGGTTTGGTTTTTGTTCTAAATTATCTTGTAATACAATCAGAAATATTTACTTGTAATTAGGAAAAAACCCCAAACCTTTGTAATATTTTCATTTTCCACTTATGGAATTTGTTGAATGGAACTGTGCAAATGAGCCATCACAGGAATTTAGATGCAACCAACTGTTATCACCAGTGTATCACAGTAGATTTGGCATAATAATTCAGGATCATAATGTTTACAGAATTCATCAAATGCTTGCTTGAAGATCCTGTATAGTAAGGTGGTATAATTTCTTGGCTTTTACTCTTACAAACATGAACAATATTTTTAAAGATTCTTCTTGGTGTTGTGCATCACAGAGAGGCTTTGAATGACCCCTGTGCAGATAAAGGTTTTGAGTAATACAGTCTTTAGGGATTTATGTAATGCCACTTCCATTGCTCATGTTTTTCCATACCAGTCTTCAAGGTCCAGATTCAAACTCCAGTGGTGTCAGTAAAATACTTTCTTCTTGATTCAGCAGACTTTTTAATTGGTGTACTCTGATTTTACTGCTTCTTCTAGAGTTAATTTTTAAAGCCTCTATACGCAGATTTCAAAAATATCTAGAGACCCCTTAACCTGACAAGAGATTTCTTGCAGTCTAACAGCTATCGCAGCTTACAGTTAATTAGCACCAGCTTTCAGATACTCATTGAGGGAGGAAAAAAAAAATCTTCTGATTCAGGGTAAAGAAAAGAGTAAATGGGCATAGTATATGCTAACTTTGATTCTTTCCTGTAAATTACAGCATTGGCCACTAGCAGGATGTTTCCCAACTATAGAGTGTGTTTTTGGGACAACATGACTTTATTTAGAATTGAGTCAATAGGGTATAGTCCTCCACTGGGAAAGGGTTGTTTTTTTTTTTAACTTTTCTTACCCTTTAAAAGACAGGGACTGTGTCTTAATGATTTTGCAACTGTGTGATGGTGCTAAGAAATCTATTATGACAAAAAGTGTAAAACTATTACTAGGAGTTTACCACATCTTGTCAAAAGATTCATTTTTCAGAAGATTTAGTGGATTTCTTGACTGAAATCTTGGGAAATTCTGGGTCTATAAATTTATTAATGTAATCTAGTTGTGTTACTAATGGAATCTGGGTCTCTTAAACAGGCTGTGAGGCAAAAAAAAGTATGACAAAAAGATGCTTATAAGAAAGTAAAACTACTATGTCTTTTCTTCTCTGAAAAAGGTATATTTTTTTTCCAAAAGTGTATTGCAAAAGTGGGTAGCTCTCACAAAGAACCAAACCATATTAATATAAAGAGAAGATAAGGTGGTAGTAGTTGATGATTCAGTCTTCTCCACACTGTGGCAGTTTACAGTGGCCCTTCCAAAATAAAACTCTATGGAGCTACTGGAATTTAAGGTTTTTAGAAAAATTACTTCTAAAGATGTTATAAAATCTAGAATATTATGAGGCATATTCAGATTGCTCACTACATGTATCTAAATATTATGTTGGTTGAATATTTACATAGGAAAAGTAATGGATAATTTCAGTGGTGTGCTCTGTTGAACTGATTATCTGCTAGAGGAAATAATATCTGAGTACCATACCTACCACTTCCAGTGTATTGTCTTACCATATAATACTGTTAGAAAGTTAAGTAAGTAGATTTAAAAGATGTCCTTACACCATGGTGGCTTTGTGCATTTTTTAGAAAAACTTCTGTAGTACTCTGTTTTTATTCATATTAAATTCTGTTGTATTTTTCCACTGGAACATTGTTTGTCAGTTGGTTTCTACCACAGATTTGATAGAACTATCAATCAAAATCATTGTAAAAGGGAAAATAAAAAGCAGACAAAAAAATACACTGAGGCTGGCTGTGAACAAAACTTACGCCTTTTTTGTACTGTGGAAAGGACACTCGTCATAATCCCCTCATTTGTTGGGATGCAATTGGGCTTCAAAAGGGCAAAACAGATGTGCTGTTTTCAGTAATCTTGATTTATTTTGTGACACAGTTAATAAACCTGTGGCTAAATGTGGGCCAGCTCAATGTATCTTTACTTTCTCTGAAAACAAAAATATTTCATAATTTTTTCGTGTTGTTAACCTCCCATACTGGAGTTGCTGTGGAGCTACAGCAGAGTGAAGAGCCTTCCCTGAGAGATGTGCCAGGATGCTGTCTGCTTGGCTGAGATAGCTCAGCACTTCAAAAACCTGGACAGATGGGGTGCCATCTCATGAGAGACAGCATTCTGCTGGGCTTCAGAGGAGCTAAGATTTGAAGGTGGGGCACTGAATCCAGCTGACGAACCAGTTCTGCTGCTGGCTTATATTACAGCAAATGAGTGATGACCAAAAGAAAAAAAAACAAAAAACAAAACAAAAAAAAAACCCCAAAAAACCCCACCAAAACAAAAAACAAAACAAAACAAAAAAACAAAACTAGAGAGCAAAGCTATCCACCAAATATAAGTATGCCTCCGAATGCCAAATCTTTAAATTGACAGTCTTTAAAGACAGAAAAATCTTTGAATAGACTTTTACTTTTGTTGTCCTACTCTTTGTGTTTGGTCCTGTACATTCCACCTCTAAATGTCCAAACTGCTACAGAAAGAATTTTCTCAGTCATCTGAATGTCTGAGGATCTCCCATTTTTTTGTTTTTCTTACTATTCCTGTAAAAAAACAATGTACTTTCCTGGTTTTGTGGTCTTTGTTGAAACATAAGATGTGCTTCCTACACTTAGTTTATTCTTTCTGTACTATTCACCAGCACAGCTAGTTCTCCTATTTTGGAAGCATTTGTATAGAAACAAATCAGCTGCATACAAATGGATCTGCGCTGATGTGCCTTCTGCTTGCAAACAGCATAAGGCAGCTGAATCTTTACAAGAGATCAAAGAGCTAGGTTACATGAGTAAAGGTGTGCATTGGAGACAGAACAGCTGCTCCAGAGTCTTTTGAACTTTCACTTACCACTTCCCCATTCCCAAGCACAGTGACATGGCAGTAGTTTTTCGCAGCTGTCAGAGCCTGCATTCTCTTCCATACTAACCAGACCTTTGGTGTAAGACTATGGCCATGCGTTGTGTTGTGTAATTGCAATTGGGTGTGGTTAAGGCTTATGCAGGCTGAAGTACTTTGTGTTGAAGACTGAGTTTAGCACTTACGAAGTCACTGAAATTAGGTAGTGTTCCTGTACATGGGAAGGGCTCAATATCCATTTGCTTAGCTAAAAACACATTCACTTCTTCTATTCATTTCCTGGTATAATAGTTCTCAGCTGTCAGCAGAAGTGATATTAAAAAATACCACTTTGTATTTTAAGAACTATTCAATTTTCTTGCCCTAATTACAATACAGAAAAATAAAAAATAAAAGATAAAAATAAAAAATAAAAAATAAAAAATAAAAATAAATAAAAAAGGCTGTTTGCTCTTTCCTGAGCAACTTGAACCCACAGCACAGTCTAGGGTCCCAGTGCTGATGTAGGCTTGTACACACAGCTAAATGTGGCTGGAAATGAAGATGACTCTTTGTCTCTTCTGTCATGTTGAATTCTAGGTCTGGCATTTAAGAAACCCTTTTGAATGAGTAGCTTCAAATTGATCCAGTTTGTTGAAAAGCTTGAGGCCCACTGAATTGAAAAATAACATTTGGATTGGAAAAAAATTATATATTTCAAGTCACTGTGCAAACTTTGTGAGACTGGATTTTGCACTGCAGCAGTCATTTAAAGTGTGTAACTGCTTGTTTCAGCATTCTTTTAATTCAGTGACTTTTATCCCACTAAAATTATTTCTGTATATGTGTGGGTATATACATGTCTCTGTGTGTGTGCCTGTATGTGTTAGTAACAGCTATGTATAAGAAATAATTATTTGAAATACCTCATAATGTTTGAAAATGTTTAGAAGCTATTCAGCTGCATTTTTCTGAGCATGTTGCAGATGTGAGTATCATGTGTTATCTATGGCTTTATATAGATCTGTAGGACTTGCAACATGAGTTAAAAATCTATGGCTATAAACCTAAAGGCTGAATTATAAGATTTGTAGATAATCAATTACTATGGATGAAATTTATTAACATATTAATGTTTTATCAGCTATTAATAAATACATGAACTGTCAATGGTGTTTTGTGAATACACAATATGATAATTTCTAAACTTTGCTACTTTTCCCATTCAGGAGGTCTTATGACTAAAATTTTGTAGTTTTTTCCTAATTGTAACATCATGAGTTAACAATAAGCCTTCTGTCTGCAGCAAAACTTCAAGTTGTGTGCTTCAAAGTTAAATGTTGAAGGTTTTTTTAGTAATATTGCAGTATTCTCTTATTCAGTGTTTTTAAAATGGTCTAGGCATTATGAGGACAGTAAAGGCTGATTATTTAAAGGCTTACTGTCCATTTAAAGTTCATAGCTTCATGTGCTTCCCATTTCTCTGTAGCCTGTTGGTTTTGTTTGGAGGTTATCAAAAGGATCTGGCAAATTCCATTCTTCAAATAGGCCGTACATTTATTGGCCACCTTCTCTGGCTGTATGTTCTCCATTCTCAGAAAAGGCAGTCTGCCTGGAGAGCAGTCCCAGGCCATACTGACAGCTTGAACAACATTAAGGGATTGTAGGAAGTTGTCACTGTCCAAAAAGTGGACAGTTTATAGACTAATGAACAATTTGACCATTCTGATACATGTGTCAGAGGTTAGGGCTCTGACCTGCTGCTGTTCAGATTACTAGGACAAATGTAGCCACTGGGACCAGGATTAACAATTTAATTAGAACACTGTGTAAAATTCATGCCCCATGTCATTTGCTGAACAAGACCTATGTCATTATACATCTATTATATCATGGTTAAAAGAAAGGAAAAATCAAGGAGTATTTCTGTGAACAATATAATTAGAATGCTAGGTTTTAGGGTGTCACATCGTGATCTTCAGGTTTCATAATTTGCACATGTTACCTATATTTCATCACAGTAACACACTCCAAAGTGAAATGCTCTCATGGAAAATGGAAAAAGTAACAGTTTGGCATGTATTGCAGTTTGATACGGTTTAAAAAAACCCACCCAAACAAAAAAACCCCATAAATTTCTAGAAAATTTGTAATTGTGGAACACACTGAGTGTACGTAGCTTGGGGTGCAGGTGCAGTGGGAGCTGCGGTTGAGGTCTGGGTGGGAGCCCGAGGCAAGAGGCTGTGAATTGCCCACCCTTTGCACAACAAAGGGCATGGAGCAATGAGGCACAGCTAGGTGACCAGACTTTCAGTGATGTGGCAGGAGTCAAGGACCAGGTAGGAAATGAAAGTTTCCCGCGCTTGGACTGTGATAAAACCCCAGCAGTTCCTTTGTTCAGAGTCATTCCTGGGAGGCACGGGCAGCTTGGGCTGTTCCTGTGTTACTCCACCATGAATAAATGGAATGAGACATCTGAGACTCTGCCATGGGAAACCTGGGGTCGAGCCAGTGAGGAAACCTGGTCTGGCTGTGTGAACGGGGTGTGTGGGGAACCAAGAGAGGCACCCTGGAGCCTCCCGGTGCCTAGGGGTTTTGGTCCTGGTAAAGTCTCTGATGGCTGGAGTGTGACTGCCAGGGAGTCTCGTGAATGGTCTGACTGAGAAATTTGCCTCAATACTGTAAACATTTCAGTGAAGATCAAGGATATCGGTCTTTATGATAACTAATGCTAGCAAGAATAATATTGGGGATAAATTTCCCATGTAAAGATTTGAAGTGATTTCTCACTATTAAAAATTAGGGTGAAAATACGACAGGGATGAGCTGACCTCAAACACATGTAATTGGTACAGTAGGTTTATTCTGCATGATACTGATAACAGCAGGAAACAAGATGCTGGGTTTAAAAAAAAAAAAAAAAAAAAAAAAAAAAAAAAAAAAAAAAAAAAAAAATTCCTGAAATTTTCTTAGAGATTTTTAAATTCCAGAATGGGTCATTATTCTGTTTTCCTAGGTGTGTCAGTAGGTTTTATAAGCTACAAACTGGTGTCCTCTGTTATGTTCAAAGGCCATTCAGACTTCCAGGTGCTAATAGATGGTGAAGCTTTTGTCAGTCCTGAGACAGTGCAGTGTCACTTGCTCCAGAGTGATGCTTGTACAGAAGGGAGATTCATAGCAGGACCATGGGGCAGAAAATGAAATAGTTGCATCAAAGTACTAGTTTACTACAGCTGCAGAAGATGTATTTTTACAAAGACTGTAACTGTAGTTGCTTACACTTTTGCATTTATGGATGCAACATGCCTGAGAAGACCATCGAGGCAGTGACTTGCAATCTTGTGTTTACTTTATGGGAAAACTCAAAACTGACATTTGGTGGCTACACATAAATAGAATAATTTTATCCTAAGAAAAGGTGTCATACTTAAAATTTGATATTTTTCTTTTCAAAATGAAAGAAACCTTTGGCATAAAATTTATTCAAGGTCACATTTCACCTATAACCTGCTTTATTTTTTCTTTTTTAAACCAGTGCCTAGTTACAGTTTAATATTTGCAGTCTCTAGATTGTCAACATCATTGTATAATAGCCAACTTATTATAGAAAGCAGCAAATGCCATGCTGCCAATCACTTGTCCATCACACTAACAGGTGCACTGCCATTGTCAGTGTCAGGCTGAATACTGGGGATCAGTTAGACAGGTGGAGTAATTTACTTATCTTGTAGTGGCAGAAGGGCACACCTTATCAAGGAAAAAAGAGAAGTGTCTTCTCTTGGTGCATTTGGTATGTGGCTATGTAACTTGGATTTATAGTCTCTCTGTAGAAACTGATACACAGACTAAATTTCACTCTAAAGTGGGGGAGGAACTTCTTGCAGATATGCAAGAGTATTTCTTTTTCCTTTCTCTTCACCTTATCTACCGTCATACTCACCCTCTCCTCCCCCCAACCCCAACCTCAACCTTTCAGTATTGTCAACTGAAAAGACTAGATTTAAAATGCTTTAAAGGTCTGTCAGTCTATTGGAGTAAAAAAAAACCAAAAAAACCCAATTAAAAAAAAAAAACCAAAAAAACCCCAACCAACCAACCAAACAAACAAAACCAAAAAAACCCAAACTTCAGAGAGAATGAGAAATTATATGTCTTAATTTTTTTTCCTCAGCCATTTTTCCATTTTTTATAACAGTGATTGGAAGAGAGGGCTCCAGAGCATGGCTTACCATTTCTTTCAAAGAATATAGGTAAAAATTATCACAAAAATACCAATGGCAATTCTCACCTTTCCTGATCCCTGTAGCTTTGACAGCTTCTGGTTAATACCCCAAAAGTTCTGGAGGCATCAGAGAGAAAAGTTGCTGTATTCACCTGTCTTTCTCGCTTACTATTAGTGTGATGGACAAATTCCCAGGTATCACCTGTGATCAGAATAGAGCTTTAAGCAGGAGAGCTAAGTCAGGTGTGTTTGTACTTGTAGCTTCTGACTAAAGCCGTTTGTGGTCAGGTACAACCAGTAATTGTCTGAGCCAGCAAATGAAGATATTATAGCAATAGTCTTCAAAGTCAGAATGGTAGAGGCAACCTCAAACCAAACAGTGAGAAGGAAGAATTCCAAACCATGGTCATGGTTTGGAAACCTCACTTTTATAGCAGCACAGAGAGCAGCGACTGGTTGGTAGATGAAATATACTGGAAGTTAATTCAAGTTTATTTACAGTAGCATTCCTAGGAATACATATACTGTCACACTAGTAAATCTGGGGATCAAACAAGTTTTAGGTTGCTTAATTGTCAATTTTCTTTAGAATACTGCTAATAATAGCCTTGACCTGTGAGTGGACAGGGGATTTGTGGTGCACTGTCTTGTTTATCAAATGGCTTCCATAATCTCTGATTCCATCATCTAAATATGTAGTTCAGCAATTCTTGTAAAGAGCTGAGCTTTCCCTTCTCTTCTCTGTCTACCAAAATGTAATGGGCAATGCTAAGAATTCAGGGGGCCTTGGGCATAGTATCACATTATACCTAATCTTATGTAATTACAGACTGCTGCCAACAAGCCTCCAAGGATGTCCTTTTACTTACAGTTGCTTATCTTGCATCCCTTAAAAGGAAAAGAAAAAATGTTATTTTCCACTAATCAGTAAGGACCAACTATCTCCAAGCTGCAGGAGTGCTGGGGAATGACGAGGACTAGGATTAGCTTTTTCAGTGGCAGGCAGTAGTTAGATGGAGGGCAAAAGCCTGAATGTCTGCAGTCCTTCCCTGTCCAGATTTGACCCAATCTCATAGATTGGCACCTGAAACATTCCCTCTGTTTACTTTGCTGTTATTCTCTGCATAACACTACAAGCCCAGTGCTATCATGCATTAACTTCTGAGATTTTTTGACAGTGTTGTTATCTCAGTTTAACCAATATTCCCAGCATTATCCCACCTGCACATTCTGTTTACCAGAACAACATTCAACCCTAAAGCCTGTGATTGGAAAAGAGATTTTTTTTTCTTTCTAATGTAATTTATGAAGTTCAGAGCAATTGAAAAGTTTGAAGGTTTTGATCCAGAGCATTTTCTTTTTGGTTACTATTTGAAATTCAATTCGCTAAACAAGAAAAACAGAAGAATATTTTGCATAAATGGAAAAATAAAACAAAAGCAAACAATGTTGAAAATAACTCTTTTTACTGGACACCTAAGTAAACATTCTGTTTTGTTTTAAATCTGTTTTGGTTTAGATTGACATTCTTGCACTGTATTAGAAAACAGGGCTCAGGCAATCAAGACTGAGTCCTGGAAATGAGCCTGAGGCTTTAGCTACACAAAACCCCAGGACTGGAAACACATATACCTGCTTTTATTCTGATGTGCCAGCTAGTACAAGACCTTCATATTCCAGGCTTTCCCTGTTTCTGACCTCTTTCTTCCTAGAGAAAAGAAATGTGGATGCACATCCTGACTGCATCCTAATCTGTATGATAATTTGCTAAATCAGGCCCCAAAGGAGTGACTAAATTCATGCAGACAAGCAATTTCCATCACCATTGAGACTTTTGTTTCTGTATCAAGAAAACCAGAGGCAAGGTGATCCCTTGGCTCCAGGTGGTTTGCATGATGGGGCAGCCAATATGGAACTGAGGTTAAGTAGATGAAAAGGCTAGAAACAGGGGAAACTTGGTTTTGGTTAAATGCCATTTTGGCTAAATGGATTCTTTGGCAAATGCCACTGCCACTTCTGTTTTAGAAAGTGTTTATTGTCTGTGAACTGAAGCACTAAAAATGCTCTTCTAGGGTATAAATCAGGAAATATATTTATTGCCGTTTATGCTTAAAAAATGTTCAACAAAATGACTGCAAATATTTCAATTGGATTAGAAACCTCAACAACATCTGAGACTGAAGATTTAGATTTTGAGTCCCTTATTCATTATTTTTCTCTCACACCTGAATGGAGATTGGAAAAATTAGTCCAGTTATTAGTTCAGCTTTATTAACTTTCTTTTCATTTTCAGGGATACTTTTTAAGGTAAATTATCCTATTCACTGACAATAAGCATGCTAGTGTACTCTGCTGCTTGCAGTTCTCTCTGTGAATCAAAACTGTCTCTAACACAGGGAGCCCAGCTCTTTGCATGACAGCTAAATTTCTTTTTTCTCTCTTTAAATCTTACAGTTCTGTTTCTCAAAAACCCACACCATACTTCCTCTCTTTCAATGCCTTTTGAATATTTCTTCTATTTCTGCTATGTAGTACAATCTAAAAAGAACACAGTCTTTCACTGGTTCTGATATTATGCTTTCCCACCCAGTGATACAATTTTGTCTGAACTAGAACCAATGCTTTCAGATCTGGTGTGTAAAGCTAAGTGTCTGCACCCACAGTGAATTGAATAAAAATTGCAGTTAAATATACCACACGTGGATTCAGGAGCTGGGCTGTTAAGTGTCAGGTCTGGAAATGTTGGTCTTTGTGTTCTGCAGCAATGAAGGGAAGAAGGAAAGGATAACAACCAAGGAAAAAAATGTGAGGACTTTTTTTTAGGGTTTTTTTTTGCTTTTTTTTTGGTTTTTTAAATCACAATAAATTTATGATGTTGTCATCAAAGTGTGCATTTGAAAGCACCTTTGTAGAAAAACTGAATTCTTTACCAACATGGTGCTGCTTCTGAAGCAAAGCTGCCCTGTAAAATGCTAGGAAGTTCTTAGTCACTAGATTGCTTTTATGTGTTCATAAAAGCTTTAATAATGACTTCATTTTTTGAACTATGTACACATTGAAAAATTCAGGCAGTGCTTACTGCAGTTCGGAGAAGTTGTATACACTGTGACATGTTCAGACACTTTTGTGTACTTTTTTTTGTTTTATTTGTTCAATAGAGCAGTGAATAGAGACACCAGATTTTAAAGGCTTTCTGGTTTAAAGAATGAATACCTCTTTTTGTCTTAAAATTTATATTCATAAATCTCATTGTTCTCACTCATGATCTCACTAGGAAAATTAAACAGAGTATGTAACTTCCTGATGAAGATATGTAGACCTCTTAAAATCTTAATCTGTTGCTTAGAGTACGGAAAGCAGAAATCTTACTTATATAGGTAAGATTGTTACAGGATTGAAATCCCAGAGGCCAGCTTCAGAGATAGGCCATGTCCTAAGGTCATATATGTGAGATTCATCTTTCAATAGTTTTTTTTTTTAACAACTTGCCATTTAAATGTTATTACATAAAGGCACAGGTTATTTCTCACTTTCTGTTACTAATCTGAGGTACCATACTGGAAACTGCTTGTAGAGAAAATCCTTTTTTTATTTTTTGTTATTATTATTATTTTTTTTTAATAAAAAAAGCTCAGCTCTCTGTTCTTAGAGTATGTTTTAAAATAGATGTCTCTATTGCACTTTTTTGGGGAATACCTGTATTGCTGCCAGCTTACATCTCCCACTGGGAGCCACTGTGGAGCAGGGATTACCTCAAATAGGTTTTAAACAAGCCACCAAAAAAAGTCTGTCTATTTTTCCTTCTTCTCTTTACAAATAACACAGTGGACAGAAAGGGATGAATTACAATTTAGTATGTCAGCCGTAACTATCCTGTATCTCAGGAGGTTTTGTTCCACTTTAATAACATGGGAGTAAGGTATCATCTCAAAACTTCCAAGGGTAATAGCAAATACATATGTGACATCACGTTTGTAATGTAGCTTTTGCTATGTTGTTGAACTGTTGCTACATTGTAATTTTACTTTTCTGTTCTCAGTCAAATGTTAGCTTTTGTGTTGCTACTGCTTTCAGGGACTGAAAGGAATTTAAATTTTGAAGCAGTGTCTACGGACACAAACCACAAATTTGCTAAACAACACATTTGGCTTGCTTTTGCACTGAATGAAAGTTCTTTTCTTTTTATCTCATTAAAAAAAAAAAAAGAGTAAAGCTTATTTCTGCACACATGAGCTGTGGTTCTCTACACGCAGCTGCAGTTCTTGCTCTTTGGTATCTGAGGGCTGTTGGAGTAAATTGATAGTTATGGGCTTAAGCTGATCTTTGAGTTTCAAGAGAGAGAAAATGTTGTGCAAAGATACTCAGAGCCTACGCTTTACATGGTGTAGAGAAATGCAAGCCATGTACTGTCTCACAGTGTTCAGCCACACCTCACTCCTGAGCTGCTCTCCCTAAATGCTGCTCTGTGTGAATTAAGCAGAAGAAGCAGAGCACCTTTGAAATTTCACTCGGACAGTAAAAGTAAAATTCTGTCTGAAAGATAGGACACATTCTAAAGATTTTATCTTGTTAAATTGTTGCCTCATGCCCTATCTGTATGTAACTGCAGGCATTTTTTCACATCATAATATTACCTTCACTGCTGTAACTGAGTCCTTGTTACAACCAGTAATTAGTTTTGTGTTTGTCTCCAACCAAAATCTCTTATTCAGTAACTCTTGCTATTAGAGGTGAAGTGATGCAGCTTGCTTCATTGATAGATGATTACATACTAATTATACAAAGCAAGTTCACTCAGTTGAAGATATTTTACAGGATTGCTTGCTCTTTCCCTCTAAATTGATCATGAGTGGGTAAATCTTTTGTTTTTTCTACAAGTTTCATGAAAAAATTGTTCAAAACTAATTCTTAAACCTTCAGAAAACCATTTCATATCATTGGACTTCTAAAAAATTCTTCCTGTTGCCAAAGAAGTAAAATATTTAATGTAGATGCTTAAGGTATAGGTATACATTCTTACAACATTTTTGCAAAGAAAAGGCAATCACTTAATATTTTCAGGTCTGAATTACTGTAACAAGTGCAAGCGATATCCATTCCTCTCAACTTTTGTATTTGTGCAGTCTATATATTTTACATCATCATTTATTTATGTTGGTTGTGGTGATATTTTATACTGTAAGAGCAAGGGAAAAAGAAAACCAGTTAATTTCCCCCCAAATTTTGCCTAAGCTTCTGCAAATTTTACTTATTAAAAAAAAAGCTTCTTCATTTTAATTGAAATAAAATTAACTTCTACAGTAATATAGTTTATTTTGGATGAATTCTATTGAGATTAATTCTCATACACAGAAAGCATGATACTGTAAAGCATGTAATTCTTGAAATGCAGTTACAGTCAAAAAGGTAATTTTGTGAAAGTGACTGTGAAGTTCCCTATTTCTTCTTTCTCTATGATTTTTATATTAAATGTGTTTAGCTTGCAAGTCTAAAAATCATTTTTCTAACTGCCAGCTGTTCAAACTGAACTTGAGATCTTAAATCTTTTTCTCATATATTACGTACAGAATAGAGTTTAGTTGCTGAAACTTAGATGCCAGTCCTTTTTTTGTGATGGATGAGGCAGAATAAGACCCATCTCCAAGTGGCAGCTGGAGTGACATTACTACTCCATTGCAACTATTAGGAAAACATTGCTGGATGAAGAAACAGATGTAACTCTGTAAATAGAAACTCTTCTGTGGTCTGGAAATAAGTCGTTTTTACATTATACATTATGTCTGTGCACACCAAAGCAAGCTAAAACAAGCTAGCAGGTGTAATTTGTGCAATTCTTTATTTGGAGAGAAAATATAGCTGAGACTTTGGAAGCTCCATTATTCAAAGCCACAAAGGCTGTTTTTCATAGTCTAATGCATAGTATAATTTTAAAACAGTTTTGCTTATCTCTGTGGCTAGTAATAAACAAACATTTTACCTTCCTGAGTAGTTGCCTTATAAGATAGCGGGACTGTAAATTGAAGAGCTGTCAAATGGCACTTGCTTGTCTGGTAAGCATTTCTTTAAACATATTTTTATATGCATCCAGGTATCCAGGTGTCTTTATTCCTTTTCACTCCTTAATAGTTTTCCCTGAAAACAGAAATCACAAACATCTTGATCTCTTTCACCTTTCTCAAGAGAAACCAAAGCCTCCAGGTATGAATGTGATCAGAATTTAGGAACTGTGTAATCTCAGTCAGCTGGTACAATGTTCATTATGTCTGTAGGCTCTCTTCCCCCTGCCACCTATCTTTCTCATATAGTACAGCTTGGTCAATATATGATTCAGTAAAACACAAATATTTAAACCAGAAGTCTCAGTCCCCAATTTTAGTAAATGTTTTGCTTGGCAGAAGCTTCATTACACAATAAATGAGTCTTTTGGAAAGAGCCAACTGCTTCATAAGCTCCTGTTCCTTTATTGCTTTAGGGGGAGAACAATGAAAATTCACTGTTACTGGCCACATCAACCTGAATGAAAGCCAAATAGGAAAATTGAAAATGATTGTCAAGTTCATCATATCTAATACAATAGAGGCAAATTAGAGTTATCTGCAGCAGCAGAAGTAGCAGCAGATTGCATTATAAATCATCATATCATTGACAGTCAATTACATTCAAAACTTTTCAAGCATGAGGCAGCGGCAGTGTTTATCTACTAACAAACTTATTCAAGCCAGAAAACACAGTGTGGGTGCATGAGGAGAATTTCTTGGGGGCGAAGGGTTAGCATTAAAAGGAGAGAATTTTATGAAAAAATATATTCCATGAAAGGTTAGAAAGCATGAAGCCTGGTTTCTTGCAAAATTCTATTTTTAAACCTAATCTGCCTTTCTTCTTTCAATGCAGTAAATGCACATTTGATTTGTGAATGGGATAGCCCTCCAGTAATGTCAACTTCTCTCCAGTCTTCTCTGCCTCATTACCACTTTTGCTTTCATACTATTTCTAGCTCCCTTCTGAGTTGCCAGCATTTTCCCCCTTTCCTTGTTCTTTTGTTTGCTTGCTTTTAATTTGAAGTGCATTTTTAGTTTGTCTTCAGGAACAAAGAGCTTTCTGTAAATTATTTGAAGTAAGTAACCTTGCATGTTAGGAAATCAGTTCCTCACCTAGTAATATTTAATTAAATATATTAAATAAGTCCTAATCAAATAGATTGCATAAAAATTGATATAAATTGAGAGAAAAGTCTAGACAATATTCTACTAGTCAGTTCATTTTATGAACTCTCAGAATTGAACTGAGTCTTCAGAATTAAATGCAATTTTTTTCTCTACTGAAAGTTGCAATGAATGTACTTTCTGGCTGTTCCCATGGGTACCAGGGAAAGCTCAGAGCTGGAGCAAAAACTTCTGGTCCTAAGAGGAGGGTTTGTGATTTTGCTGTAGTGCAGAAGAGGGGGAGCGTGTTCCATATGATGATCCATCTACTTTCTTGATACACATAGAAAGCCCTGAAGCCGTAAGAGAGCGTAATGCAGGGTTAGTATTGATCTTATATCCACATGCCTGTATCGAGTAGGAGAGATTGTTGGGTTGTAGGGAGAAGGTCCTAAATTTATTTTTTTCTAATCAAAACTGGGTAATCTCCAGAGGTTTTCTAGCACCAGGTCTCTTCATATTTTTGGAATGACTTGAGAAAACTATTGCAATATGGCAATGAATTGCTCCAATATCAAATTTGGTATAAAGTCAAGATTGAGAACTGTGCTGCTGCTTTGCAGAATAAAAAAATTAGTTTTTGTGAGAAATAAGAGACTGAGGCCTGACGTCTTCCTCCAGCAGGAGGTCTCCTTTGTACTCTGACTGCCACTATCTCCATTCCATTCCAGTCAGTTGAGACCAGAAATCCTGCACAAAGACATGCTTGCTATTCATTCTGTTTCAGTCCTGATCCACAAAGGAATTTTTGCCACCCAGCCCTCTGTTTATCTGATCTAAGAAGAGCATGAAGGTGAAAAGCCTAGCTTGGTACATATCTGCTGAATTTTGCCACATTGGAACTGATCTTGTGTACCTCTAAAATTAAGTAGCCAGCTGGATAATTAAAAGAAAAATAGAGATAATCACAGAAAGTGGTTGAGATATTTAATGGGATAATTATGCTGAGAAGTTAGAACAAAAACTGAGTTAGTGCAGATACAGTAGTTATTGCCTGAAGATAGGTAGGATAAGCCTATTAAGTCTTAGAGCAGAATGAGCATGAACAAAATTGTTACACTGACATAATTTTAAAAAGCTATTGAATTAGCTGAACAGGTAGAAAAAAAAGGCTCTTGCATAATGGTCAAATCAAAAGTGTGTGTTCAATTTCATAATTCTGGAAACAATTAAAAAGTCTCTTAGCTAGTGTTTGTATCAGGGAAGAAAGAAATAAAAATGTGGATACTTTGTGTGGAATTCGGGCACACTGGTTATGCTGCTCTTGTTGAACTGTGCAGTTGACCTGTGCTCTGTCAACCCCATGTCATGTGAGGGAATCTCTGGGGCATTAGCTATCTTTTAAGGAGAGCTGAATCTCTTCCACTCTTTGCATGATTGCCGCTTTATGAAATTCCAGCTACAAAATAGAAGAAAAATATGCATTCATTACTGTTGTTTGCTTTTGGTTAGATGTTTCAATGAGTCTGGGCTAAAACCTATTTCTGTGGTTAGCCAAAGTTTAGCATATTTTCAAAGATTTTTAGTTTTACTGAAGTCTTCATACAAATCTGGCTGTAAATCATATCTTTATTTATCCATCTCTTTTGCCTCTTTTAGCTTTTTATGAAACACTCTTGCATCCACTGTTGAGTTAATGAATACTAAATTTAGTATGTAAGTAGTTTTGCAGAGGATTATGTTCCATATCCGTACCATATTAAGAAACAGTGGTGTTTGGTTGGCTTCTAAAGCTTCTTGACAGCTGGGGCATGACAAAGAAAGCTTTTCTGTATACTTGTTCTGAATTTTTTTGGGCATGGATTATCAAGTAGCCATAAATAAGCCTTATTGACCCAAGTTATTATTTTACGTTTGCTTTCACACATTTACTGAGTTGTGTTGTGGGGTTTTTTTCCAAAGGAATAGGTCAGGGTTAGTAACTCTCTGGGTGGTATTCTGAGAAAGAATTAAGCCAGAAGGACTTGATTTTTTACAAACATATATTTCAGTAGCCATCATGAATAAAATACTAGATTTTAAATTATGGTTTTGATTATTTGAAATTGCAAGTTACTACAATTGTGCTGTCATACATACAGAGGTAAACTTGTGATACAAACATTAGTAAAGATTAAGATTAGGGATTTGATCTCAATTACATAAAAATAAGTGTTTGAATCACAAGTTGTTTTTTTCCCTTTTTCAATACATTATTTAACTTAAGACATCTTTTTGAACAGTTTTCAGCTTTTCTTTTTATTTGTGCTCATAAAAAAAAATCACTTGTACTGCATGATCCTGCTAGGATTGATCAAAATTAGTGTGACCTATTTTGCTTTAAGCAGTGTATGATCCTTTATTTTAGATACTGAAATTGGTCTTGGAACCCAAATTTTCTGCTCAGTAGCTTTATTTGGTAAGGTTTAATGTTGTTAGCAGATATGAACAGGGCTTTTACAAAGCATTTCTGACATATTGTTAAGTAGCCTTTAGATTGTAAGAATTCATTCGATACTTTGCTCTTGCTGTTTTATTGAAGTGTATGCATTAACAATTAATATTTGGGATTATATTCAGACTCTTGAACATCTCAAACCCTCAAATCCATCCAGTTTCTTATTAATGCAACAACAGCCTCATCATGAGACTTTGTATTATAAGTGACTTTCCTACAGTTGCAGGCCCTTTAGGTCCATCTTTACTAAATGCACATGACCCAATTCCTGTAATTCCCAGGAAAAGTTTAAACAAAGCTCTTCTGTTTCATAAAGTGATGGCATCTTTTTGCATTTATTTTGGATTTCTTGGTGGTTTGAGGTCATGTTGGCATGGGGACAACTGTCTGTCTTATTTTTAACTGCTTCCCAGTGGGAAACATCGGTAAAAAGCCCAATTAGAAACTACAAAAATGCATGTGTTCTCAGAATTCTGTACTATATAGATGACATGTGTAATATATGTAAAACTTTTGGGATTTGCACCTTCTATTATTTTGTAGAAAGGAAAATGATAGATTGTCAAATCATGCTACATGTTTCAATTTTTGATAGAAGGTACGAATGTGTTTATGCAAGGTCGCTCAGCTCCTGTACGAAAGGTTATTAATGTGAGAAATTATTTGCTGAGGTAAACCACCTGTGTTAGACAACAAAATTCATCACTCCAGTCTTGTTTAGTCATGAACAAAATCATTAAAAAGTCAAGGGAATTAATGCTTTAACCAAAATATTTTCAGGCCATCCTAGCAGGAATGCTGGGGATCGATGATAAATGGTTTTGATGATGTCAATACAAACAGTTTCTTTGACATGATCTAAGGTTTAGGTTGCCACATGTAAGGTAATTCAACGTGATTGAGTGTGGTGTGACCCCTCAGAATATGTTTACCTTCCTCCTGTTTGTAATGCAGTAATAACAGTCATGCAGGTAATTGTGAAGCAGTTAATGAAGTAAATTTTGGCAAGTGAAAGTGCAACTTTTCAGACAAATTATATGCTGTCTAATAATGCAAGAATTCTATTATACTTCTGCCTTCTTATTGTTTCCTTAAAATAAGTTCGTTCTTCATGTTGTTGCATTTTAAAGCATTTTGTAGTTTGTCTAGCTTCAAAGTCAGTCTTCTGCAGTCCCATTACATTAGTATTCATCGTGTTCTGTATATCTATTCTTTATAGTTTAAAGGAAATATTTTGATTTTTTCCTCTTTGCTAGTGACTATTAAAAAGTGTGCTTTCCAGGACTCCTGAATGCAAATTGCAAGTCAAGCTTCTTTAAAATGGTGTTCACAGAACAGAATGCTGTTTCTGTTTATCCAATATCCTCCAATATCCTTCCCTCTAGATGATACTTCCCCTCATTGTCAGTATTTATAGTAGCCATGTTTTTGAATGGTCACACATTAGTACTTAAAGGGGCAAAGAACTCTGGGACACATGGGATTTCCTAAAAAAAGTACAAGAGTTTTTGCAAATTAGAAAGATTTGTGGGATAGAGTGCGGAGTATTGCTTTGACATTCTAAAAACCTGAGGTTATCAGTCTGAGCATGATATTTTTTTGTGATCCCATTAAAATGTATAAGTTCCAAATTATGAACATTTGTAAAACATGTTTGAATAAATGTTTGCAAAATGTAAACCCAATGTTAATTAGAAATTGATAAGAAAAAAAATCATTAAAGGTTAAATCAATCTCATAGTCATATAAAAATTGGAAAATACTATATTTCCATTATAAAATTATAGAATCATTGGCTGTTAAGAGGTTGGAAGGCACCTTAAAGATCATCTTTTCCCAGCCTGTCCTTCTATGGGCTGGGGCACCTCCTGCTGGGCCAGGTTGCTCAAGGCCTTAAGAGAAAATATAGGATAATGTAGAGAAAGTTGAAGAATTCAGTGCTGTTCTTTCCTTCAATCTTCATGGACCATAATACATAATTATTTTACAATAACCAATGGAAGTGTTTTAATGAGTACTTAGGATACAAGAGAAACGTGAGGACATAGAGTTTAAGAGGAAGTGCATGCTGAAGTATGCACTGCTTAAAAGAAAGACGTTAAAAATAAAATGAATGGATAAAATTAAAAATTAATGACTGAGAGATTTTTCTGAATCTTTTACATTTTGAGAATGCATGGAAGAGGGTTCTAGGATGAAAATATATTTCTGGGCTTCAGAATAAGAAAAACAGAACCATGTTATCATCACCACTCTGAGCTGAATCCTTGGAAATAGTCTGGAAGAAGTATTTAATATGTACAAGAAGTGAATTTACCTCTCGAGTATACTTTTGAGAGGGTAACAGATCCAGAAATCACAGATGGATGTAATGTAACACACTTTAAGTGTAGTACACCCTTTCATCCTGTCCCACATGACATTCCTATAGGCAAACCTGGGCTCTGTTTCATTGTTATCCTGTGATGTGTAAGAAGCAATGAGTTAGTTAGTGTCCCTTCAGATTATGAAAACATGTCAACAGAGTCCTGCATTTGTCAGTCCTGGGCAAAGTATTACTTTCATTGTTTTCAATAATGATGTTGATGATAGATTAATGTATCCTTGTAAAAGCTGCAGATAAAAAAAAAAAAAATCAAGGTTTTAACAATGTGTAAAGGGCTTGTTGGGGATTGGCAGTCAAAATTTTGGAAAACACCTTTAAAGTGACAAGTTGATATTTGTTCAAGATTTGTGGGAAATGTTACACTCAGAATGGAGAAATTAAATGCCCCAAGGTGAAAATACCTGGCTAATCAGGTTATAGTCAGTCAGAAATGAAACATCAGTTAACAATATGATCCTGTAAAATATATGAACATGTTTATTGTGTGCAAGATATGAAAAACAATTATTCAAGTCAGTGCTTCTGAGGCCATATCTAATATGTTGTGTAGTTTTGGTCATCACATTTTAAAGAAGAATTGAGGAAGCTAGAGAAAGTCCAAAAGAGAAGAATAAGAATGATGAGGGATTTTGAAGAAAAGACCTGTAAAATATATTGATAGGATTTGTTTTATTTAATTTAAAAAAAGGAAGACTCTGAGAAAATATAGTGTCTCTATTATGCACAAATTTGTTGCAAGCAGGATGATGATAATACTGCTTTTCTTGTCTGCTTAGCAAGAGAGAAGAATAAATGGGGCTAATCTACAGATAAAGTTTAGGGTAAAAACCATAAAAGATAATCAGACAGTTAATCTCTGAAATAAACCACCCATATGTATTTTTTTCTGGAGTTTTCTACAAATTTGCCAAATGTCTGACAAATGAGCAAGTATAATTACTTTTCTTCATTTTCTGTGGCTGTAGTAGATGTTCTGTGAGATCTCATTTCTCATTCATTAATATGAATTCATAACATTTATGGTTATTGTACCAGATTTATTTAGCATTTTTGTGCCTTGGTTCCTTATGCTTAAAATAAAACAATATTTTTTCTCTATTCGGTTGTTGTGGTGAGATTATATGTACATGAAATATTTAGATTTCTTGGGTAGTGTGACAATGGAAGCCATATACATTTACCTTGTAGAGTGACAGACAGCTACTCTATGCAAAGTCATTGTGAAAATGACATTTCTTTGTCTTGAATTCTTGTTTTCTATTTCTGGAAGATTGGAAGATACGGTGGCTTCTCAGAGTTGTAAAGGAACTATCTAACCTCAGTTGTGCCTCTTGGGACCCATTGGACAATTTTTGGAGAAGTATTATTTGCATATCTCAAATCAACTCTTTGGCAAGTATGGGAAAAGTTCCCAGCTGCCAGTTTTGACAGCCACAATTCTGGCAGCTGTTAGCCTTGAAGGGGAGGAAGACAAAAAAAAAAAAAAAAAAAAAAAAAAAAAAAAAAAAAAAAAAAAAAAAAAAAAAAAAAAAAGTAATGGCATTGGTATTTTTGTAGAGCTTGGTTGACATTTAATATTACCTGCTGAAAATAATAAAAATAAAAAGGCACAAATGTGAAGGAGAGAAAAGGGTTCCAACTCATGGAGCAGATAATAGTAATTTAGTATTTTAAAGCAACTCAATGACTATTTCATCTCTGAGCAGTTCCACTTGCAGCTTGTTAAATTGAAAGTAGAATAAGAAATTATAGGCTGAAGGAATGGGGTTAAAAATAAATCCTCAAGTGGGCCTGCAAACTGCAACTTCTTGGGGAAAAGTGGTTTAGCAAATGTCAGTTTTCTGTTGTTATTTTCAAAAGAAAAGGTCTGATACTGCTAAGTATTTCTCAAAAGAGAGGTTACTTTAATATAGAGGTAAAGATATAGAATAGTGATTGTATAGAATGAATAGTTTTTTAGGTGTTTGAAGGATTTAGAGGGAAAACTTTATGAAGGTGAGAGATGCTATTTTATGCCTTTTTTTTTTTTTTACTTGCAATATTTTGATTGTACCTCTACAAAATAAAACATGATTTTTTTCAATGAAGTGTGAGTGGATTTTAGGGAGAAATCTTGATGTGGCTTGGCATTGGTTGCTGGCTATTTTATTGGGATTTGTATTTTCATTCACTAGGAGACTGTAGTCTTCTGAATGCAAAGCTGATGTTACAAGATATTTTACTTGATTAGGAAGCACGTAATTTGACCTGAAGGTCACATTACATTTTCTCTTGTGTTGAAATATTATGGATAGTATTAATCTGTATTTGTCTTTTGTTTTCTGCTATATGTTATCATGATGCATTGCCATTACAATAGCAAATAGCCTGTCAACACATTTACTGGACCATAACCCTCTTGGGATAATCACTGAATTTTCATCAAGAGTGTAATGATTAGTGTTTCTGATTATGATAATCAAATAACTAATTAGCTATCATGTTTCAGAAAAGACATAAAACTTAAAAATGTTTTCAGAATAAGTTAAGATGCAAGTTTTAAGATACTTCCACTTGCGGGTTTTTTGTTTTTATTTTTTTTTTCCAGAAAGCTTAGGATATGTAAGATGAAATGGAAGTTTCCAATTTTTACTGAAAAGAAGCTGAGTGATTTCTCACTCTGTCCTGTATTTCTGTTCCTTCCCCATAATTTTGAGCATAGCTGATTTAAAAATACTGTGGAATTACTACTGGATTGCATAAGAAAAGGCAATACATTTTGTTTCTGGGGTTTGCATGTTTCTTTACCCTTTTCTTTATATTTGTGCCCTCTTTTTCAGATTTTCAGAAGTGGTGAAGTCTGATTAGATGTCAGTGCATAGGCAGAGATAGGTCTCATCTTCACAGACTGCCTCACAGTGGCATTGCATTGTGGCACTGAGCTGGTGTTCTTCTCACTTTTATGTCTATTTTCTCTTTTTGTATTTGAACATGATGAAAACTTGTGGTGGTGTTTCATTCAGATTTCCTGCCTTCAAAAGTGAGTGTCTGACTGGAATTGTTGGGCTTTGGTGTTTTAAGTTTTTTTGTTTGTTCGTTTTTTTGGTGGGGTTTTAAAATTTATTTATTTGTTTAATGATATGTCAGAGAAAGAAGGCAGTGCTGGAGTTTGTTAAAGGATTCATTATAGGCAATTCCAGTTCCTTGTCCTTTTTCACAACTACTGTTAGATTCAGATACTTGTAGTTGCATTGTTTTCCACGCTGTCCTTCATCTGTGCTCATTTTAAATGTCACAGAGAGAGGTGGTGACATTATGCTAATTTGTAATGGATTCTAGTGTTACATTGCCCCATTTCTTTGACCTCAGCAAAGAGCACTTGCTGAGAAGAACAGAGGATGATTACCTCCCCTCTGAGCATGAACTAGCTGCTATGGCTACATGACCTTGGATTTAAAGAATAAACTCTAAAATTGCTGTGCAGAGGTTGTATAGGTTTTGTGCCTAAAACAAAGAAAGGATTTCAAAGAGAATTTTTTTTTCTCCTCTGTGGCTGAGTTTATAGATTCTTCCCTATAAAATATATCTCTTATTCAGAAATCTCCCTGTCCAAGCTTGTGAGATCAGTTTTCAGTAAATGTGAAAATAGCTGTGGCTCACATATATTTAGGATATGATCTTTAAGAGATATGAAGCTTTTATAGGAGAATTAGACGAAAGACAAAGTATTAGAGTTTATTATAAGTTCATAGCTGGAATTAGACTGTACCTGTATCAAGATAAGGACCTTGCCTGAAAGATTGCTGTGGTTTGATCCTCCTGCAGCCTAAATGCAGGAATTATTGAGCTCCCAACTACAAAAAGACTCTCAAAGCAGCCCCTGAAACTATATCAATTCTGAACTGCTAGAATATAAAAAAAAATGGTGACAGGATCAAAGCTGTAGTCCAGCCATTACTGCTCTTTTTAAAAGAGAACTGAACAGGGTCATGTGAGAGGACCCTATGAATGGTGGAATTGAAGGAAGATTTCAATCTCCCTTTGAAAATATACTGGCATTAATATGATTTTGAAGAGCATGAATAAGAAGCTCTGTAGTCAAAGGACTGCTGCAGGAGCAGGTTTTTGGCCTTTTTAAAGTCAGTTACAA
Organism: Cettia cetti; assembly: GCA_013401135.1. Lineage (NCBI taxonomy): Eukaryota > Metazoa > Chordata > Aves > Passeriformes > Sylviidae > Cettia > Cettia cetti. The sequence continues at coordinate 37,258 of VZUI01023705.1, read as the reverse complement.
TTACACTGGAGCTCCAAATAAGGGGTGAGTAAAGCTTGAGGACATAATTCTGAATTCATTCCTCACCCAAAACTCCCCCTCATGCTTTGTGGGTGGAGGATAAGGGGGAGTTTTGTGTTGTACAACACTGTTTCAGTTCTTGATTCTTGTTCACAGTGAAAGATAAATCAATTGTGCAACTTCCTCATTTCTTCTGAATCAAACAAAGCAAAACAAATGAGAAAAATCCAATAAACAGATTAGAATTCCTTTTGGGGAAAAAAAAAAAATCTGTTTTCTCCAGGTTTTGGTACTTTGATTTTAAAAGATTAGGTGGCTCACACTTGGTGAAAGTCAAAGCCTATTGATTTCTGCCCATTGAATAACTAATATTTTCATAATATACTTTTGATTTTGAATCTTGACACTCATTATCTTTCCTGTTGATGGTTACCAGATCATTAATGGTAGTGAAGTGAAATCTTTAAGACTATGAATGATATAAATGTCTATCTATGATTTGATGGATTTGATTTTTTCTATCAGCAGAACAGGAAAAGTAAAATTGTGCTCTGAACAGATGCAGAATGAATGTCAGTTGAAGGTTACTGTAGCTTTTTTCCATTTTATAGATGGATTTTATTTGTTCTTGAAGGAATAGATCTTGGCTTTGGTACCCCTTTAAACTTCATAGATTTTAAAGTTTCAGAGTGGGCTAGATTTTATGGATTTAAAATTAAGGAAAGAACACTAATCTTAGTAATAAAAAAACCCTCAAGCTTTTCAGTCAAACTGAATGTCTTCCTGTCTTCATATGTATTATCTTTTCACCCCTTGAAGCTAACAATTGTTTGTGGTGCAAAGTTGGCAGAAAAGAAAGCTTAAGATGATACAGAAAGATGACTTTAATGTTCATTATATTCTTATTTTACATAGTGAATCTTTGTGAATCAACATGCTTCAAAATGTCACCTGCATTCTGGTCACATTCACTGTCTCAAGGTCCAAATAAAGTATACTCTATGTCTAAAACGAACACTTGTGTGGGTGTGCACATGCATTTGTGCAGATAATGAACTGGGATTTTTTTGTGCGTGTGCTCAGAATATCCTTAATTATAAGACCCTATCACATAATTAAAATATACAAAAATAAATCATATTTCTGATAGCTTTCTTTTTCCCTATGTCTGTAAACACATGCAAAGAAAAAATTGAACTGTTTTCTTACATGTCTAATCACATCTGTAACAGCTGCTGAAATGCATCTGCTTGTGGATGGTGTGGGGTGTTTAGAAGAGTATTACAGTTTTATTTAGCAAGAGGTAAATTTGAACGCTGAGCTAAAATACAGTTAGTTTCCATATTTAGATAAGCAATCACTTATTTTAATCAGATCTCAGTATTACAGTGTCGTACTTCACCTGTTTCAGAAATAAATTTCTGTGGGAAGAAGCTGCACAGCAGGCTGTGATTTTTTTAGCACTGTGGTAAGGTCATATTTCATATTAAATATCTAAAAGGAGTTAATTCTGGAAAAGCTAGGTTTATAAAATTGTATGGTACAAATAGTATGTTCACTACACAAAACAGTTCTTTAATAGAGTTGATCTATTTAGCAGCAAATGAAATGAAATGTGTTAGTTTTCAATGAACATATCTGATGCATTCTTCCTAACACATTATTTGGACCAAAATGGCATTTGTACTCATCTGGTTTTAAATTTACAAATGCCTACATTTCTTACATTAATTTATTTTAAGCATAATATCAAGGAAATCACAGTGATCTGTAATGTAGATCTGTAGAGCCGTTATCTTATTTCCATTTGAAACCTTTTATTCCATTTTCCTTCTATAAAATAAATTTTTGGCAAGGAAATAAATGTAGGTGAGGAAGTAACAAGGCAGATCCCATTACTGTTCAAAGTAAGTTTTGATGAGAATTTTTTTAAATGCATACCCATGTCAACTTGGACAGAACAAGGGTATAAAATTCAAATACAATTGTTATGAACCATTGAAACCTGAGAAACAGGTAGAGAATATCCGAAAAATGTGATCCATATGAAAATTTTTCTACATTCCTTCTGCTTTGGTGAATAGTGACTTAAAATTATGTCTGGTTTGAATATTGTATGATGGAAAGCTGGACAGTAATAGAATGTGAATGGTCTCTGTAGTTGGGCTTTGAAATACAAGATTGACTTTCCTAAATATGAGGTTTTGCTTGCTGTTCTCCAATTGCTTCTTTTTTCTTCGTTTTTTTTTTTTTTTTTTCCCTTGGCACACTTAATGCTTTGTTGGGTTTTAGCTCAACTAGTCTGGCTTGCATATTGCAGATCATTTACTAGGAACCTGCTGGGTTAATTTCAAAAAGTTCTTAAATAAATCACCAACAATTCCATTCTAATTGTACATTTAATGTATTATTTTCAAACCCTTATTTTGAATGGGTAACTGAATAGTGGTTTATTTTATGTTTCTGCAGTATGTTGGCTGTTACAGGTGCAAAAAATACACTCGTAAACTTCAGTTGTAATTTAAGTATTGTCAAGGAATCCTAGTTTATTTTTTTCTGTTTCATCATTCACTTTTAAACAAGAAATTTAAAACTGGACCTGGCTTAAATTAATTTTCCCTGATATTTTTAGATGTGTTTAATTATGAACATATGCCATGGAGCTAAAGTGTTCAAAATGTACTCTAATTGGAATAAAACATGCAGTGGAAAAAATGTTATCATTATTTGGTATCTTTATGTCTCAATTTAGTTTTGGTTTCACAGTTTCAGAGTTAAAGGAAGACAGTTATTCTTAACATGACATATATCCCTGATTTGATCCTTATCCACTGATGGTTTTTTGCTTTCTACTGTGAACACCATCCCTCTTCACAGAGACCTGGAAGCCCCTGTCAATGAAGACTCAGGCAGAGAAAGCATTCAGTACCTCAGCCTTGCTCGTGCCTGCTGTCACTAAGATACCTGCACTATTCAGTAACAGTACTACATTTTCATTGTTCACTCTTTCACTACCCACACTGCAGTAGAAACTCTTGTTCTTATGGCTTTTGCAAGTGCCAGTTTTAGGTGGGTTGTCTCCCGACAGCAGCCCTCTGTACCCTAGAAGTGCTTCTAAATTGCTCCTTTTGTAACTTGTTCTGCTTTCATCTCTTGTAAAATGATGTTTTCTACATTGGAACAATACAGTATTGTACAACTATATATAGTATTGTGGCCAGCAGAGTGAGGGATGTGATTCTGCCCCTTTGCTGGGGTTCCCAGTACAGGAAGGATATGAGCCCACTGGAATGAGTCCAGAGGAGTGACTACCAAGAAGATTAGAAGGATGGAGCAACTTTTCTATGAGGAAGGGTGGAGAGAGTTGGGCTTGTTCAGCCTGGAGAAGAGAGGGCTTAGAGGTGGCCTAATTGCAGCCTTTCAGTACCTGAAATTAGCCCACAAGAAAGATGGAGTGGGACTTCTTACAAGAGTGTGTAGTGACAGGACAGGGGGCAATTTTAAACTGAAAAAGGAGAGGTTTAGATTAGGTATTACAAAGAAATTCTTTACTTTGGGGGTGGTGAGACATTACAACTGGTTGCCCTAAGAAGCTGGGGATGCCCCATTCTTAGAGATTTTTAAGGCCAATTTTGAAAGGACTCCTAAGGAACAATTTGGTGTAGTGGAAGGTGTCCCTGCCCATGGCAGGGGGTTTGGAACTACATGATCTTTAAGGTCCCTTCCAACTCAAGCCATTTTATGATTCTGTGGTACTTAACTCATACTAATATATGATATAAAAAGAGATTACAGCTTTGTAAATATTCTTCTTCTTGGTGTATTATTATCCTGTGATTTTTCCCATGGTACAAGTCAGTGTGTATTTACTTGTATTTATTGATTTGCTGTTGTAGTCCAAAAGTTTTTATGGTATACTTTTTATGACTAAGTGCTTATTCAGATTGGTTAGGATATATTTCAGTAGCATCTAACTTGTACCAAACTTAACTGAGTGTGCATCAGGCACGGTGCATAAGAATCAACATCCTTTTCCTGATACACACATTTTTGGAGAACATTGTAAGAATTACTATTGATACAAGTTGGTGAATAAGCAAAATGGAAATCACAGTTTTCCATCTTAAGGTTTCAACCCTATAAAAATGTAAAAGTCAGGTAAGTGCTTTGCAGGGATAAAATGGCTACTGATGGTAGTAATATCCTTTTCAGTTGTAAAGCTGTATAAATACATGTGTAGGGGATGTGTGTATGTGCGTTTTTATCTAAACATAAGCAAATGGTTGTTTGATTACCTTCCTCCTCACACAGACCCCTCTATTTTGATCTCCATTTAGTTTGGAAGAAATTTCCCACTTTGTGTTCTAAAGAAACTTGGAGTATAGAACTCACCTATTCCTTCCAATCTGTGTTCTTTATACTCTGTCCTCACTAAAGGGTGTGAAAGAATGTATTTCCTGCAGGGCTTTTAAATTTAAAGCATGGGGTTCTTAATGAGGGAGTAGAAATTGAAGCAAATAAATAAATAAAACATGGTTTAGGGAGGAATAGCTGGTGTAGCTGAGAGAGTGCTAAGTCAGTCCTGATGTCTGTTGGTATTTTAATGCATCCTGCAGCATAAATATAAGACTCCTGCCACCTTAATTATAGTAAACACATTTTATAATGGTTCTATTGATCTTTCATGAATGGTGTTGATCTTGTAGGAAGGGTAGATGGTGCAGCTAAATAACAATGTACACTGCTATTGCTTTCCAGCAGGATACAGGAATTGAGTGCTTCTTAAACAAAAATATTCAATTATTTGTGTAATTTATGTACCATGTATTTTCAATATTCTAAGAGGCAAGTGAATATCATTCTCAATTTCATGACTGGGATTGTTATCAGCTTCTGTCATTCATAGGAAATTACATCCTAAAATCTCAATAGATAGTGTGTAGCTGCTGTAAAAACTAGTGAGATGAGGTAGTGCTATGTAGGCAGCACAGATTGTCCCTGATTGAATACAGATTGAATATAGCGTTTGGAAGAACTTTTGCCAATCACTGAAAATAGTCATTATGCAATTAAATGAAAGAAATGCCTTCCTGGATTGAGTGACTTTTTTTATAAGGAAACTAATTTGTGATCTTAAAGTAACAATGATATTTCAAGCTGGATAAACCTTGCAGGAAAGTGGTAGCAAGGATTATAAAGTACGATGAAGTTCAAGCTATCCTACCGTTTTTCAGTCACTTACCAACACCTTTTTCACCCACAAGTGCGAGTTACGGTACTGAGAAGGAAATCTATGACCTTGACAAGAGAATCTGTTCTCTGTATTAGGCTACATTTAATTATGATTAGATATCATAGCTAATCCTGAGATACAAAATATAGAACTCTGTAATTTTTTTTTTTCCTGGTCTTGAACTGCTTTTTAATCTCGTCTTTTCTTATTTAAGTAGTGTTTGGGAGGACAAGCTGACTTTATAAACTGCATCTAATGTGTCATTCCAGAAGATGGACAAAATCCTTCTGACTTTAATCTCAAAGGAGAGTTTTGCATAATTCAGTACAATTGGAAAGAGTATTCGATAATAAGAATAAAGGTCAGAAACACAGGAGGAAAATTTGTCTTTCTTTTACAAACAAAAAGCATCAGTGCACTGTGTGCCAAATATCATGCATCATTGGAGGGGGGAATGAATTGTGTGGGATCTGACAAGTTCCCTGATGGCATTTTAAAATCTCATGTTTTATTGTGACTTTTCACAAATACTGTTTGTTACAATTTAGCAGATCCTTCAAAGAAATTACCTGCTCTTCAGGAAAATGAGCAGCTACAGGAGGCAAGCAAGCTTACTCGAACAACTGAGACCTCTGAATTCATTCTCTTTCTCTCACAAGATAGAAAAGCAGCAGTATTTCAGAAAACATTTAGGTTTTTACAATACTGCTTCAAAATTGCACTATTTGCTGTCAAGAAAGTAGAATGTAGGGGTCCTATTCAGTGATCTTTGATGCAAAGCAATACTGGACTGAAGTTGGTAAATAATTTTTAGCCTTTTTTGTTGTGGAATTTTCTTACCTTATGTATCCATTATTAAATGTTTTCTACAATAAGAAAAAATTATGAAAAATCCATAAAGACTTGTAATAAGTAGGTGGACTGGAGTTGAATAGCATTTTGGGAAAAGTTTGATCTAAGTCTGGCAAGGACCATTCAATCATTCTGAATGAGCAAGGTTTCTATGGCATCTTTCTTTTCAGTCTCCAGTTTTCTTGTTGCACTTGTTAGCTGAGAAGAGGAAATGTTTATAAAATGTGGGGAGGATGAAAGTCCTAACTCTGTTCTCCATAAGGATGTGACACTCTTCTGTTGATGTATGCTGAGTTCCCCTCTGTCAATAATTTGGACCACTCTAAGGTCCTATTTTGGCCTTGTATCCTGCTTGTGGCCTTGTTGTGTCAGTCCATGACCCAAATACATATAATCTCTTTTCATGACTTGTATTGTTTTTGGGATTTAAGACTGCTGTCATCTGAACAGGAGTCAGTAACTGATGTAAATAGGTCATGATATATTGATAGTCTTTGGATGGGGAACAAAGCCTTGTCTTTCCATCAATATAGAAATAGGAAGGAACAGAATATGTGAGATACTTGCGTTTAAATATTCACTTATTCTCTTGGGCAATCGTGTTTTGCATTATCTTAAGAACCATAACATATAGCACTGTATATGGTAAGCAACAATAATCTAGTTGAACTGTTTGAAAGACACACAATTTCCTATTAAGCCGTCAGTGAAGACTTCATGTATAGTCAGTGTATAGTAATGCAGGACTAAGCAGAGCTCTAACAAAGATTCACAGTCTGGCATTGAGTTTCTATGAACCATTTAGTTCCCCATGTAAAATTATTGGACTTTCAGACTTATAGATATTTTCAGTGATTTCTGTGACTTGCTCTGTCTGGAGCACTTGATGTTATTTTTTTTCTGCAGTGAAGCTCGTTATGGATAATCACCTTGAGCTGTGAGTAGCTGACTAGTTTTTCACAATCATTTGGCAGTCAAATTCGGTGCAAATCAGCCTAGCAAAGTTGACAGTATTCTTCTCACAACTGTGCATGAAATCCCTATGTGATAATTTCTCATTTGCAGAAGACTGGAAAAAGACATTATGAGGTATGTTTCTAGGGAGTCTTCATGTTTGTGTCACTGACTTTCTCCTTGATCACTTCAAGGGTTCTCTTTTATGTTGCTGTATCCTCATTAATTTTGTTGCCATTTTCAACCTGTTTTCAATTTCTTTTTTTTTGTGTATTATTTTACTGTGCTTTCTATAGGCTATTAATTTATTAATACTAGTTATATAAAATTAGTCAAGGGAAAAAAATCTTTTACGTTATTGCCATGAAGTAAAATGGTCCTGAAAAAATGTTGCAGAAATACTGCTTTTCAGTCTAGCAGTTCAAAGAACTTCTTAAACTTGGCAAGTCTGGTGTTAGAAATTTCTTCTAGCGTCTTCATAGTGCTTTTCAATTTTATTCAGTATTTGGGTTTTGTTTTTCTATTTAGCTCAATAATCTGATTTTCAGAAATCTCTGACAAAAAAAAAAAAAAAAAAAAACAAAAAACAAAAAACAAAAAAAAAAAAAAAAAAAAAAAAAAAACAAAAAACAAAAAACAAAAAAAAAACAAAAAACAAAAAACCAAAAAACACTGAGCATGTCCAGGTCAGATCCACATTACATCATCAACAGTGTGTCACAAGCACTCTGAGGTCAGAGTAAATGTCATTGGCAGGACAGGATAGTCCTTACTTAAACAAAAATTTTAAATGTTTGAAGTGTGTGGTTTATTTAAAAGTGCTACATAGGCCTTTCGTAAGACCTACTAACATTAGCAGATTTGCCGATAGTATCCAACTCTGTCATCCAAATACTGCGATTACCTTTCTTTGGCATTGACATTCTATTTGATTAAAGACTTGTCTGTGAATTCTAGGTTCTTCCCAACTCTAGTCAAAGATTGCTTATTTAACACAAGTTGGGGGTATCACAACTTAGCTTTTTTTTCTTATGAGAGAAACTACTTATTAAATGTGTTGCTTAATATAAAAAGTTGAAAAAGACATTCTTACTTATTTCCTCAAATTTATAATTGATATGTCAAACCTCCTAATTTTATACTTAGCATGCCGAGAATCAGTTCAAACACCATTGTCCAGTTGTAAATAGAGTGTGTTTTGGCAGGTATGGGATTTCAGAAGATACCTAGATACAAGTGAATTTAAGTTATCTTTTTTCACTTACTTTAATTTAATTGAGTAGTTCAGCCTTAGTTTATCATTTGGCATTTTCAATGTTTTATCCTCATAGCCAGGTCTTACCACAAAAGATATTTTGTTTCCTTTATGCATCTTCATTGATCCACAAAAATTATTCAAGCACAAAAGGCTGGAAACCTGCAGATGTAAAATTCCAGCACAAATATGACAGTTGGATTGTATCTTCTGACTCACCTGGACTAACTTGAGCTCTTAGAGTTGATCTACCCATTCAAGTCCAAAGCTTATTAAACTCTGGATTTAGGATTCTTTAGGAATTCTTTTAGGAACTGTGCACGGTAAGACTAAACAGATCTTCCAGGTTATCTTGGCAATGACAGCAAAGGAATGCCATGAAAAAATACATTTCTTTAGGTTGATATGAGTGAAGAAGCCCCTAGATTGTAGATTAATTTGAGAATTAGGTTTGCCTGTTATCATTGTAGAAATAGGAATGTGAGTGGCACAAAGTAGAGACAGTCCTTTTTCTTTTTCTCCTCATGTTTGAGGAAGGAGAAAAAACCTGTCCGAACACCCCTGGTGATATGTCAGGTTGATTTTGTGCTGTAGTCCAGCAATATGATTGCAGCATATGTATACACATTACTGATCAAGTAGATGCCAATTTTGTTATGGCAATGTAATGTTCAGTGTGGGCTGAAATATTCTCATGCTTCATCCTTTGGGAGATTTGCCTTGCTGGTCTGACAGTTGTCCTTAGCTTGTTCCACTGCCATCGTTGCCCAAGGTTATATTTGGGATCTGACTGCAGAAGCACCTGGGACTGCAGTGTAGGCAGAAGAGTGGGAATATAAATTGTAAATATAGATGAAGTATAGATTTCTCTTTCAATTCTGGCTTTGGTTCCTTTGCTCTTTCCATCTCTTCTTTTGGAGAGGGGGTTGCTACTTGTTCTCCTTTCCTCCAGAACAAACAAAGCAGGAAGGATGTAGTTAAATGGGTTGGCTCATCTAGTTGTGTTTATAAGAATTTGATCTATATTTCTCTGGATTCCTATATCCCTTCAGGTCCCTTTTTGTATCATCTGAAGGTGCAATTGTCTAAGACAGAAAAGGAGAAAGTTAAGAAGTTAAATTAAAATATCAGTAATTGATAAGCTAAAAAATATTTATGTATGTTTTCTGTTTTATTAATGTGACTGTGTTTAATGCTCAGTGGTTTGCAATTTCAAGAAAAGTTTAAATCTCTGTTTCTGTGTACTCCCAAACCTGAAGTGCATTCTATGAAATATAGCTTATGAGGCACACATGACCATGCACTCACTTTCCCTGAAAAATTTGTGAAAATTTCTCTCTACTTCAGAAGTTAGCTTTACCTTTCTGTAGCAAGACATTAGTGCAGTTCTTTTATCCCCTTCTTTTATTGCATCAATAAATGTTCTTCTTGGCAAACTCTGTTTGGCAACAGCTTTTACTGCATGCTCAAATAAAAACCAGTATGGAACAGCATACAAAAACAATGCAATATCTTGAAGTGTGAATTAGTAACCTTCAAACTGGGTTTGCTGCCTTGCAATTCATGGAAATATACTCAGAGATCCCATTTTAATAGATGACAATGTTTGCCACTCTTACATACTTGTTTGTACAGTCAAAAAAGGATAAAAATTATTTCTAAGGGGATCTGTCCTACTTGTAGTAGAAGGCAAGTTTTGTATTAAGGAGCAGTTAAAATTTGTATATTCTTTCTCATTTTCCTTCTAGCTCAAAGTTATAAAGGTCTTCTATTTAATATACTTTTCGATCTTTTCTTGAGACATAAAACTGTTAAAGGATATTTGCCTATTGCTGGTGTGGCATCTAGGCAATAATAATTACAGATTAAACATTTAACTTTTTTTTTAATATTGAGTTTTTCATTACTTTGCTGTTGAGTATGTATATTGAACATCATGCCTCCAAATAAAGTGTGAACCATTATTACTGTTATTTTCTTTTAAAATAATTACTTCCATGATGGGGTTTTTTGCATTTGTAAAGAAAGCATTGAATTAATCTGTTAAAAAAACCCCAACCAAAAAAACCAAACTTTTAACAAAACAAATTTTGTAATAAAAATTTATTATTTATCTCAAGCAGATAAATAAGATGATCATTATTAAGTCTCACTAGTCTGATGTAAAAATTCCTTTTGAATTCCATGTCCCTGAATTGCTGTTCAGAAACATGACTTTGAGATTTTTTCTGGAAAAAAAAAAAATCATCCTAGAAGTATTGACAGTGAAGTAAATGACTGTGTCTGAATGGATATATGTGGAATACTTCCAGCTTGGGGTGAACATTTTGCCATATCTCATTTCTCTCAAAGGATGGTCTCAGTAGCTGCACATGTGATTTTCCATGAGACCAGCACAAATTTTACTCAGTGTCAACACAGAAAATGAATCTTTCTATGAGCAAGGATTTCTTCCGTGATTGAAGGGGGCTAAATCAAGTCTAACAATTGAAAGAAATAGGAGACACAATTCAGAGGAACTGAAACCAGACCATTATAAACAGAGGATAAGTTAAGTTCTATATAAGGCTAAGCACCTAGATAAATGTTTGTTATGAAGGGGCATAATTGGGTGAGTCAGACAAAGTGTGGAGTTCATAAAATTAAAATCCAAAATCAAAAGGGTTCAGATTCATTCTGGGAGCTCCAGAAGTTCTTTAAATCTTTTTCTTTTTTTTTTTTTTTTTTTTTTTTTTTCTTTTCTTTTCTTTTTTTTTTTTCTTTTTTTTTTTTTTTTTCTTTTTTTTAATGTCAAGAGGTCTTCTCTTTATCTAAAAATGCACTTTTAATTAGGGGTCACATCACTGTAGTAAGTGGGAGAATCACAAGTATTCAAAAATAGAAATCCTTGCAGCTTTATACAATAATGTTTATTTTCAGAAAGCTTAATTGCATGTGGAAGCAGATGGAAAATTAATGGAGTTCACTTTATGTCTGGGAGTAACTGGAATCTGAGTGCAGAGTAGAATTAGAACTGGCTAGAAAATGGAAGAAAAAATACCGTTTCACTCACATTTCACTCACACCCTTCAAGTCAGGTTACTTTCTTCTTTCTTTAATGAATGTTTCTAAAGCTTCCACTTCATGCCTTGTTTTGTTCACAGATGAAATAATATATTTATTCTTCTCCATTTTTTTTCCCCAAACAACTGCATTTTTTGGTGTTGCAGTAATTGTCTTTTGGTTAAGCTTGTGTATTCTGGCATTTGACCCAACAATATCTGTATTTTCTGACATTTTAAATATGCTATTGTGGTGCTTCTTCCATAGCTGCTGCCTTGTTCTCCTGAATTTATAGGGAGAGCCCCAGAAATATAATGAGTAAATTATTTACTTCTTGCTATCACAAAAATTTTTTCACTGGCGATATGAATGAGTGGGTGAAAATACAACAATTTCACTAGTTAACTAAATAGTTTAGTTAGCTAAAATAATTTAATTATTCTAAGTACCCATTTCTTTTAATTATTTAATTAGCATACATAGGAATAGTCCTAATTCACTGTGTTCAAGAGTTCCTATCCCATTATGTCACAGATTAGGACAAATATGTTGTGCATATATCACATATTTTTGTTTGTGTGTGAGTTTCTGTTTCTCTGCTGTGCATTCCTATAATCTGTGGTCTAAGTGGCTGCTGGTTTGGGGACTGTATTTTATCTTTGTAGTCTGTAGGTTTTGATAGAGTTCCATTATGCAGTTACACACGGAAAAGGACTGTTTTTGTTTTCGTTTTTTTCTATGCTTTTAGACATTTTCCATGCATGTAAAACCTCATGTTACATTTCACTGATTTCAGCTGACAGCTGAAGTAAAGTAGTTGTTGTTTCTGTGCTATTTCTGTAGATCTGAATTGTTAATTTTCATCTGGGAGGTAAAATGCATGCACTTAATTTGTTTTCTGATGTACTTTTATGAAGTAACAACTGAGTAACAATCATAAGGTTTTTGACAAAGCTTTTAAAATTATGTTGTTTTATAACTATTTTGAAATAGAAGACTAAATATAGAATAATTTTACATCTGTCCATTTCAGGCAAACATTTTGAATTTGAAGTGTGAAAAACAGCATTGGGTAAAATACTCAACTTGTCCCAAATGCTGTGATATTAATTAAAATGCCACTGGAAGTCAGATTAGGCAGTGTTTCAATCCAAGGAGCTGTTCCTGTCACTATGTTTGATGCTTCAGCTGAAGCAGTTTTACCAAGTCGTTCAGTGTGCACTGTATGAGTGTCTCTGATAAGACTTCTTCCTTGTAGGGGTGAAATCCAAAAATCAATGTCAGATGGAAATCAAAGTTCTCAAAGTTTGAAGGATTGATGGAAAGAGATTTTAATAAGTGTGAATTTCAATCTTTACCTTCATAAATTTGTCAGAAGGGGCAAGCATGAAATTACTGGTTGTAGATGTCTGGAAGACATGTTTGAAATTAAGGAGCTTAAAAAAATTCAAATTAAAATCAAGAGTAACACTGTGATTGAAATGAAGAAGTAATTTTTCCATATTTTACCTGGAAATGTAACTCGGATTTTGAGGAAATTAAATATATGCCTGTACCTTTGTGAAACTGGTTGATAACCCCATTCCAGTTACTTCTCAGTAATACACATTAAATTTAATTGATTCCATTCAAGTAGCAATTTCTTCTTATTTAAAATAAATAAAAAAATCCCATCTCTCAGAAACATGCTTACTAGAGACACCCCAAAGCAGAAGACTCAAACAAGAGAAATGAGGAATTGTATTCTACTTTTTTCTTATTTTTAATTTAAGCATGACATCACAAAAAAGATTCTGTAAGATGAGGTTAATTTTGTTGATGATCAGTTACAGTCATACAATCACTACACCATTTTAATTGATAGTATTTCTGCATCCATGTATTTTAATGTAAACCCCATTTTTTTAATAGTTCTATTCCAATTTTTTTTCCTGTTCAACCTGGTTGAATTTTTCTTTGCTAAAAATTGTGTTCTTGTGCCATACACTTTATATTGCTACTTAAGGAGCTAATTTTAAACTATGATAGGCAAATCATTCAAGTGAAAACAAAGGTTGCTCTTTCTTCATGTAACAGGATCAAATTAAAACTGAGTAATAAAAACAAGAGGAGAGAAATAAATTGGAAGCTTATTCATTGTAACAGCTGGGCTCCATAGCTACTAATTCTAAACCTGAGATTTGATTCTTTCAAATATTTACCCTAAAATAAAAATGCAATTAAGAAAGAAATAGAGGAAAACAGTTGAAAAAAATTCCACAGTGAGAAAACTTCTTTGGAGCAGGTTAAATAGTCTCCTGAAGTAGGACCTTGATCCTTTTGATACTCGGGATTTTTTTTTTTTTTTTTTTTTTGATAAATATTGCATTGGAAACACATAGCCTTATGATATTCTTCAGAAGTCTGTGATAAAGATGTCCCTTTCTCACATGAACTTGGGCAACAGCATGCCTGTGCTTTGTGAAATACAAAGACTTCATAGCTAGTGAAACTGAAAAAAACTCTAGACTGTTGTTGCCACAGGCATAGTCTTTTCCCAGGTGTGATTTGATAGAAGAGCCATTTTGTACTCTGCTGCATGAAGCTAAAACTGGCAATGGAGACTCTTCATCCATGGAAATTCCCAAAACTTGACTAGACTAGAGAAAGCCCTGAGCAAGCTGGTCTTGCTCTGAAGTTAGCTTCTGCTTTGAGCAGTTAAACTAGAAGATTACCCCAGTTCTCTTCCAAAGTAAATTATTTTACAGTCCTAAAATGCACTGTATTTTAAGATTTGGCATAATGGCTAGGCTCAGAGTGCATCTTCCTGTTGTCATAGGATCCTGCCCACAATAATGGCCATAGTTAAATATTATGATTTAGCTCTGATAGCTCAGATGTCTAAAAGCTGTTCAAATTAAATATGGCAGCTCCTCATGAACATCCCAGAACCTTTTGCTCTATAGTCACCTAATCAGAGATTTACTTTCTTATTCCCTTCTAAGTTTTCATCTTCTTGAAAAAAAAAAAAAAATGCTCCCAAAGTCCAAATGTTGTTATTTTGACTGAAGCTTAACTTCAGCTAATTACATGTGCTTGCAGTGCTCAGTGTATGCCTAGCAAGATTTGCTCTGGAACTTAAAAGAAATGAAATAACCAAACCCCACAAAAATTTTATGTTCTTGGTTGCTACTTATTAGAAATAAAAATTTTGGGGTGATGAATACTTTTAGAAAAAGGTTTTCTAAACCTGTTATCACAAATACAATGCCAGTTACAGGTGTACTTGTTTCTATTTCTACAACAACAATAAGAAGAAATCAGTCACTTTTGCTTTTTATATCTTGTTTTTCTGTCAGAGTTGTGAGTTGTTAGTAAAGGAGCTAACTGGAGGAGACAAAATACATGCAGAAAAAGGGCTTTAGCAGGTATGAAATGCTTCTTACTGAACACTGACAGAGCCCGACCCTCCACTTTCTACTGTCCGTACGCCACCATCTTTCCTTAGCCATTAAAGAGGCTTTGCCAGTCCCCTAAACAAGGAACCAAACCTGACAGCTCAGCTGATGGTGTTGACATTGGCAGCAGGCTTGATGGACAGCACCAAACCTTGCTGTGGACTCTCTCCTGCTAATTAGCTGTTCGAAAGAACTCTGTGTGCCACAGGCACAGTCTTATTGGAAAAGGACATCTTTGCCATTCACCCTGACAGCTGTGATGCAGCTGTTCACAGCATGAATTGAGCACAGAGGGGGAGGGTGGGAGGTGGAGAAGGAGGAGGAGGATTTAGAACAAGTGGCAGCACTGGTATCTTGCAGTGCAGCCATCCAGAGCTATATTAAACAACTGGAATGGAGAAGAGAGAAGATGAGAATTGAAATTTATAAAATGGTAACATAGTTTAGGCATGAAACAAGAGGAAGAGTGAGAGGAACAACCTATGAGGGCTTTTTGAGGCATCTGGGGCTGTATGTTCTTGAGATTAGTGCAGGCTAAGGGGTTTGACATACAAACCGTCCTGATTTTCTATAGATCATGTCCATGTCCAGGGATGTTAATAGGAGATGTGCTCCAGAAAGTCCCACAAGTGCAAGTGTGGGGAGCAGCATGGGCCTGAATAACTTATTGATGTACTATAGATCTGATGGCTTTGGAGATCAGCTGAGGGAAGGAGTCAAGAAAAAGTACTTGCTGTTTGTTCTGAATAATTATAAGTGGGGAATGAGAGAGTTTGAGAAAGTGCTTCTGCTGTTCTTCAGAGCAAATACCCTTGCTGAGGTGGGAACCCTTACATGGTAAAATATACTATTGTTAGAACTTTCTTATTTGAGATTGGAAGACGTTCTCTATTGGCACTTTGGAAGACATGTCTAACTTGGTTAAATGTTAACTATGCACTACAGAAGATAAAGGTGTGGTGAGGATGTAGAAGATTCAGTTGAAATAGTGACATTTTCACTGGTGTACTTTTCTTAGTTCCCATTAATTTTACACCCAGTGGTTTGGCTTTTAATGGACAGAGTGAGTGTGAGGTCCTATTTTGGACCTTTTGTAATGCCAAACTATCACTTTTAAACATATCAAGCACTTTATAATAAAGTTTTAGAGGGGCAAATAATTGCAAAATTATTTCCAAGGTTAAAGAAGATTTGCAATTTTTTAAAATGTTGATGTCATTTAGGTGGTAAAAAACCAGTTCAGAATAAAGTGAAATAAGGATAACAGCAACATTCCCCTCCCCAGAACTCAGTCTAAACACTTTAGTTAATGCTGAGCATTAAAAAAAAAAAAAAAAAGGAAATAAGTTATTACAGCATTAATTGATTTTCCTCTGAGCTTTATAGAAGCAGAAAGATTAAGACAAATATTTTGTTTGCAATATATCTGTCCTAGGCAAAGGGAAGAAGTAATAGATTGCTTTGGATAACTTCCTTGTAAAAAGATTCTGGTATAATTTTACAACTGAGTGAGTTAGTTTGTGATAGCATTGAGATTTGGGATGTTCCTGCAAATTGATTCTTTTAAAGTTTTTTTTCTTTTTATTGCTAATTACTTATGGGTTTTATTACATGCAACTTCTCTTTTCTCCACTGACATACAGACAAAGTAGCTAACAGTATGCTGCAGTTGGTAGCCAAAAATGTCCCAAAACAGATGTTTCTATTGTCATAGCAAAGAAACCACACATATGCTTATACACATCCCCAGTGGTTTATTTTTTTTTATGTATTTAGTACCATTCTCTTATTACCTTTTATCTTGTACTGAAAAAAACAAACAATAACAAAAAAAAAAAAAACCCAACAAAAACCAAAATACAAAATAAAAAAGATTATTTTCATAGTTTATATTTATATTTTAAAAATCAAAAACACTTAGAAAATATGAACTTATACATTGGGGACTTTATCAATTAATCCTTGCTTTTCTTTATAGTTGGACTGTTCCTGTAATTTTTATTTGAATGTACATAATGTATCCTTTACAATATTTACAGAGGCTTGCAATGCCTTATGGTGACGTTCTGTTTATTATCACTCCTGACTTGTGAGGTAATCCAAATTATTTAACTAAAAACTTTAGATATTCATAAATACTTGATGTGCTTACACAACTTGAGATCTCAGATTTTGTACAAATCTCACGACAAATGCAAAATCAACTTTTTGTGAAAGTGCTTTTGCTCAGTTAAAAAAAAAGTGAGTGTTTATGTGGTTTGTCCACGTTTTTGTGTTATGTTTACCTTTTTGTTATGTCTCTTTTTTAGTTTGAAGAATTCAACAAGCCATTTAGAAACCAGTGGCTCTCCATATTTCTCCTAGTAATATTTTTCAAAATTATACACTATTAGTGGTTTTTAAGTGCTTAGTTTTTGACATCTGCTCTATGTAACTGATTTCTCAGCTTGATCATTTTAACAGTAAATCATATATCAATTTCTTTTCAAAACTGATTTAAGTCCTTGCTGTGCAGCTTGAGATTTCGGAACCACTTTTATGTATTTTTCAGCTTTAGTAGTAAGAAAGTTTCAAAAATTTGCATGTACTTTTATTCTTGTGTTCTTAATCATGTAAGTTTGTCATTGCACGTAAAATTGGTAATTTTATACAAGAGATTTTTTGTAACTTTATATTACTAGTTTAGTTCACTAAAAGTGGACTAATTTTGCATCTAACTGTTTTTGTAATGGCTATATATATATTCTTTTCAGCAGGAAAATAGTATATTCTCTATAATCATGTATATCCAGTGCCTGATATAAGGCAATGTTTTGTGGCTTGTTCATGGATGGCTGTAGCTGAACCTTTGCATGGTATGCTGTTTTGATAACATAAAATCCGCCTTATTTTTGTTAATGACTAATTCATGAGATAATGATATCTTTCACTTTTATATAGATTATACAGAACCCAGGACAATACGGGTAGATTTTTAAGAGAGAATATATCTTCATATTTCTTATGAACTGCCAATGTTTTTGATAATGAACAAACCTGGGAATTTTAATTAAATTAAGGCCCCTGCCTAACTAGTCTTAAGGCATAGGCAGAATTGTGCCCAGAAGATGGATACAACCTGTCAGTCATGAAGAGATGACTTAGAAAAGCCCTTAAGGGTTAATATGTTTAATAATCCTGCTGCATGAGATTATGAACTCAGTAACAAAAAAGTGGAGAGAGGGTGGAAATTTTGGGGATTTTTTAACCTTGTTATATTTTATAAAATGACAAGTCAGTGAGGTGAAAGGAGAATGACAATTTCTCTCATTCTGTTTTCACCACCACTATCTGTTGTTTCTTTACTGTTCTTGTGGCTGAAGGATAGCAGAATACTCTTCTAGACACTAGCTATTAGATATACTTATGAAGAACAAATATATCAGTAAGAAATTTGATTTTTTTTAATTTAGCATTTTTATGATATTGAGTTTTGTTTTAATCTAGGAACTTTTTTATTAGAGATATTATGATAATCCACAAGTCACTGATACCTTCAGCAGTCATAATCTTTCAGATTTCTTCTCTCCGAAATTAAAATGGTATACCTGAGTACTGCAGATACAATCTGTTTGATGGCATGTTTATGTGTTTATGAGTTTCTTCAAGATGAACAGGGAAGAGTTGTTCAGAGAAACACAGCTTTTCACCTAATATGTCAGATACAGTCAGTAACCATTACAGAATTATACGTATATTCAGTTTAGCTTATATATATATAGAAGTATATATATGTATATATATATACATAAGTATATATATATATGTGTGTGTATATATATATATATATATGGGGAGCAGTTAACAGCTGCATTTAATTGTGTTTTTTTTTTCCTAAATAATATTGTAAGTATTAGTTAGCCACATGGGGATCTTTCTTTGTCTTTTTTTCAGGAAGAAAATTTTCATGTTTAGTTTACCCTCATTTATTTCCCCTGGTCTTCCTTGCACTTTTCCTTGCTCTCAGCCTCTCTTTCACATTCTTCTGCCCTATTCCTGTCACACTTGCTGTGTGCAATGCTGCGCTTTCACATGCCTCCTCACTGCCTCTCACATTTTCTCAGGTGTTGTCTTTCATGTGCTCTCTTGTGTGTGCTATCACTCAATGTCTTATTCACTTACCCTTCCACACCAACTTTCTTTCTCCTGGTCCCTTGCTTTCCCTTGTTTGCATGATTGCTCTTGCTCACTCCCTTTATCATTTATGCTCCTAAATTCTCATTCTCTTTCTTGCTCCTGTGTGCTGTGTGTCTATGTCTCTTTATTGTCTCACTTCTTTTAAACTTATTGTATCTTATTCTTTTTTGGGGAAAATATGAGGTTTTCATTAGCCAGAAAGTGCTCAGGTATTAGTGACCATTATGGTCTGGTTTTTAAAGTTATATAAAATGCTTCTGCCAGAATTAAGCTGCAAGTGTCTGACAGTGACACAAAACAGGTTGATCACCAGGCACAATACTGCTTTATGAATATTCTTAATTGAATTTACAAGTGAGATTTATTTTTTTTTTCCTCTGAGGTGTTCCCTCCCTCTTCCTTCCACCCCCTCCCTCCCTTCAATCAAGTCATTGCTTGGAGGCAAAGAGAGTAAGGGGAAAAGGGAAAGAAGCTCATTTAGCAGCCACGGTAGACATAAGCATCATAGTACCAATCAATCAACACACATGCTCTCCCACTGAGACTCGCCTGTGACCTTGAGGAGTGTGACAAATGACTTAGAGGACAGAACAGACAGAAGGTTTGTGATAAACCAAAAAATTGTGTTCTTCTGGATGATGAAGAAAAATAAAAATGAAGAGTGAGGGCAGATACATATTTGGTTTGAACAGGAGTCGATAAATTCTGTAACTCCCTTTCACTGTACTGGCAGTGGTTAGAGGAGTTTACTGTCACGGTGATCAAGACTTCTTCAATAAACCTCACTGCAGTGTTTAAAGTACTTCTTTTTGTGCAGGGCTGCACTTCTTTATGGCTCTCAGCTCTCAGCTATGGCTGGAGGTAGTAGCAGTTATTGATAACTAATTCCAGAGGCAACATATCTTGTCAAATTCATGTTGAGGGAAAATAATCAGCAGAGTGAATCACTTAACCTGGACAGACTTCACTCACTTGAAATCTGCAGCACATTAACTCAGTCATGAGAAGACTATTATTAATCATAAATGTTTGCTACATCAATAAGTGCAGAAACTTACAGTCTGATTGTAGATACAATTTCAGCATATTTTTAAAAACTATTTTTACATTTTTTTAATAGAGAATTTGAAATAACCAACCTTTTTGCATTTATTATTTATCTATGAATCTAGTGCAGTATGGGAGAAGAGTGCATTTTCTTGCACACACCAGTATATGTCTAGCCTTAACAGAAAACATTGCTTGTTAGGAGAAAGATCTTTTGCCATGTTATTCAGCCTTTCCATCTTCTTCATAATGCAGATTGGTATTTTTCTTACTGTATTTTCTTTACTGATTCCTCCAATTCCATTTTTCTCTAGTTCCTTTTAACCTTATCAACGTGTCTCTCTGTATTTTCTCAGTGTTAAGCACCTAGTAAATGTAATTGCTATTATGTATTTCAGCCAGCCAGACTGGTACTCTTGGTACTATTTTTAGATTCCTCTACTTTCCAGTTCTATTAAAAAAACCCCAAAACTAACAACTAGTCACCTTTCTTAGGAAATAGAGACTGGCAAATACACATCAGAAGTTAGTAATACTTGTTCCCCATAATTGCCATTTCATTCAAATGCATACAGTCCATAACCCTGATTTTATAATTTCATTGCCAGAGTTTACAAAACTATTTCCCTTCCAATTCCTTTCTTTGTTCTGGGTGGAAGAGATCTATTACAAACAAATTTGAAGACTGCTACTTTTTTTCTAATGACAGACTGCACTTTGCAATGCAGGAAAAGGTATTTTTGGTTCATTGGACTCAGTAGCAGGGTTAGTAAACCAAAGATTAAATTAAAGGAAGTGACATGTGTTTGGGGAAGCAGGCAGTTAAGTGTCATCATCCTTCTAATGATTGACTGGTAAAATGCCCAGATCTCCTTGTAGCAGCTATAATTCAGTGTATGTCTGATGTTTCATGTATCAAACTTGTGAGTTAAAAAAATCGAAAAAAGCATTACCTTGTGAAAAATTGACATAATTTACAGAAACATAGTCCACTTTAAAAATGAGTAAGTTACGAGCCCTGTAAGGTCCTAGATAATCACAGGAGAAAGTAGTCTGTTGCTGTTTTAAAGGACTTGTTTTAAGTTTACCAGCAAGGTAATTCGCTATCAGAAGGCGGAAAATATGTATCAAGAAATTAATCAAAAAATTGATTGTTCCTGGGGATTTTAATGAGGTTAGTAACCCAGTCCTGTAGAACAATTAAAAACTTCAGCACCTTGCTGAAGGTAACTCTATTTTGAAAATGTTAAGTTTTTCTCACTCACTCAGATTTAGCTGAACTTTTCATTCAGGTAAGGCCAAATTGGTACTGTGCAACTTTGCAACCCCCTCATCCCGTCATTTGCCCTAATGAGGGCCTTCAGAATGGGTCTGACAATGGCAAATGACCGAAAAATGGAATCATGTGTTGGTCTGAGGAAAAATATGTAAAAAGAAAGGTTTAGGTCTTAAGCCATTAAAAATGAATTGTATTTCTAGATGTTATACTCTATTATTATCGGTAACTTGCTCAAGTGTAAAATACAAGACTGTAACTTTCTATCCAGTTTCACATGCAAGATAAGATATTTTGCCTGACGTTACCAGAAAGCCAATAAATGGTTTTCAAAGAAGAGCTCAAGAAAGCTTTTCCAAGGAAGAGTTGTGGGATTTTTGTTTGTTTGTTTCTTTGCTTAAACACTGGATCACTGAATATCATGTTGATGTGTTGTCCACTTAGAATTAATTTATTTTGGTTGGATCAAGTCCGTATCTACAAAAAGTAGTTAATCTTAAAAAAAAAAAGAAAACAACAAACCGACAAGAAACTTTTGAAAGTATCTTCAAGGACAGGGAAACATGAGCATCTGGGTATTTGTATTAGATTGGGAACACAAGACATGTAGCTTTGTGTCTCGAAGAGATAAGGAAAATAGAAGAGAAACTTGAACCCAGGTCATTAAAGCCCTCAGATAACACTTTAATCACTGTACCTATCCATCCTTTGGAAGAAGATTATTAATGCAACTATTTTCATCTTCTTCTTTTAAAACTCTGTTTTCATATAAAGTAGCAATACACCTCAGTGAAGAGTTCTGCATCTCCTGCTTGGATTTAATACAAATAAACAGTAGGTTCTTTGTGTTATCAATGCCAAAAGCTTTCAGGCTGAATTCAGATTTGGTTTATCCTGAAAAATAAAGATTAGCACATCTCATAATAGAATACCTATCCCTGTATAAATGCTCTCTTTATGTGGTTGAAGTATGGATACGTTTGGCTCATTCAGTTGGAGGTATGAAATATCATATTTTTGGAGGTATGAAATACTAGAGGCCAAATATTGAGACACTAATATAGTCACTTTAATGAAAATACGTGGCTTTGTAGGGTGACTGCAAGGTGAATTTGGCTATAAAACTAACAGTAGCTTTGGTGTTAAATATGTTTTTAATGTAAAAATAAATGCAGCTTTATTAGGGGAGGCATAAAATAAAAGTTTTGAAAGGAGAGCACAGTAAAACTAGGGCTTAACAGTTTGCATAGATAAACTTTGCTGTAACAAGATTTAGTTCATAAGAACATCATAAAACATTGTGATGTAATGTTTGGGAGAATGTGGTATTCCACGTGTGGTCTAATGCATGCCAGTTATGCTTGTCCATAGATTGATAACTGTGGAGGACGTGTCATATATAGCAAACATAAACCAAAAGCAAAGAAAAAAACCCTGTTTTGCCTTATCAGAAATCTTATCTTGTGTTTGTCTTTTTTTCACAGTAGACAGGTCCAGCGACAATGAATTCTGGCTGATTCTTTAAATGATTATTAAGCTAGAATCAGCATGGCTTGGTAAGGGTAAATATGGGTAAATAAGGAGAATTGAGGAAGAAGAAGCTAATATATTACCTATTCAGTGGTCACATTGATTCTAAAGAGAACCTCTTAAAATAGGTACTTAAAATAGAAGCTATGTGACCATAGCTGGGTTTAAGGGAAGGGTGTACCGAAGTCATTGACAGTAAATTCAAATTTAAGTTATTGGTAGTCCTTTCAGTAAAAAATATTAAGCTATTACTTTTCAAACAAAACAAAAAAAAAGGAGAACCCCGTAAAAGTTTATAATGTGTGTGTCCCTGAGTCTAGCCTTTAAGGAACAAAAGAAAAAGAAAACCTCTCAAACTGTAATGAAATGAATTTTATTTTGCAGGCACTGGGCCCATGCCATTTCATTTCATTACCAGGATACGCTGAGCGGGCTGGAATCAGCAAGAACTACAGGCAATGCAAGCTGATGATAAGCATTTCATCATGGCCCTAAACATATTAAATTTTTAGCAATAAATTTTATCAACACCATCTTCATGGCTGGATAACATTTCCCCCTCCTTCTTTCTTTACCCCACTCTCCTCTCACCCCATTCCCTTTTGCTCTGCAAACACAGCTTGTACTTGACTGTTCTGAAAACAATTTTTTAAGAAATCAATAACTAAAAAAGATTTACAATTTAACTAATCCAGTAATTATGCTTCAGGCTACTGTCTCTACTTACTGAAAATGGGAAAATAAAGTTACAGTGTGAGCAAGGGTAACAATAGACGAAACTCATCAGGTTTTGTGCCAGTCCTTAGATTTTCTCCTAAAACTAAAATATATCCCAGGGGATAATATACTCAGTTGAAGACCTCATTCCCAGACATCTATACACTACTGATATAGAAAAAGGAGGTATAATTCTAAAAGAAAAGGTTGTAGATTTGGTATTTCCAATAATGTAGTCAATAAAAGGTCACCAATTTCCAACGGCTGCAGTAGTGAAGTGGCCAAAACCCAGAAGTTCCTGAAGATCAGGACCAGGAGACAGCTTAATCTACTAAGCCACACAGATGATATCCCAGTAATCATTGACGGACCAAATGGGAACATATAATTGGGAAACAGAGGGAGTGGGGTATGATTTGGGTTTAGTCTAGGAGAGGTCTGTTCTTTCTGAGCAATACTCTGGGTAACTGTGTAGCATCTTTAATGATAGAAAGGTACATATATAAAGACTTTCAAAGCATAACAAACCTGGGGCTGGTTAGGGGCCAATTAGTTGCAAAAGCAACCCTAGAGTAGCTGAGGGTAATCCGAATTGTATTAATAATAAATTCTGTTCTTACATAGTACTATAGTATCGCCCATCACTGAAAATGTGGTTTTAAGTAAATGCATTCTTAAAGTTTTGCCTAATATCTAATACTGAGTGAGTGGTCTGCTGGGGAAGAAGACCATACTCACAGATATGTTGGCTGGTAAAGCCAGCATATCTAATATTGGGATATAACAGAGGAAATCCTGAAAACTCAATAGAGTGCTCCTTCACTAAACTGTATAAGCTCATTTTGAAACTCGTAGTGCAAGAATCTAGGGGACAAGAAACATTTAGTGATGATATTTATACAAGCAATCATGGATCATACAGCCATACATGGAGTAAGTAGGGAGAATGCTTCAAGATCCTAATTAAATTTTTGACAACTGTGTACAGCTTCTTCTTTTTCTCTTTCTTGTGCTTTATACAGAAATCTATCTCTTATTTCTGGTTCCTAGTTTTACTTCTAAAAAGAAAACCTGTTTGCATGTGAAGGAGTAAGGGCTGGTAGTAGTGGAAATTGTAAAATTAATAGGCATACCTCCATCTTGTTTTAAAAAAAACACCCTGAGTTTTGAGAAATACTAATTGTTACATTAGGGTTTGA
Organism: Cettia cetti; assembly: GCA_013401135.1. Lineage (NCBI taxonomy): Eukaryota > Metazoa > Chordata > Aves > Passeriformes > Sylviidae > Cettia > Cettia cetti. Next base: position 12,540 of record VZUI01023705.1, on the reverse strand, counting down.
AACATGGGTAGGACAGGCTTTAGCTGATAGGTACCTGTACAGTATTAATGTAATTACTGTTTGCACTCAAAAAAAAAATTATTAAAGGAAAAAGTACTGTGCCCCAGTTCCCACTCACGAAGGGCTAAGCCTGGCTAGCAGATCAACCTCGGAGGAAACCGGGGCGAGGACAAAGGCAAAAGACAAAAGGTGCTCTCAGTTCCCCAGGAACAGTCCTGCCCTTTAATGCAGAACTTATACCATGCGGTCCTGGGGATCCAAAGAGGGGGTTACCTCCTCAGAACCAGGCTTTATGCCCTCGGTGAAGGAGGGAGGAGGGGAGAGGGTCTGCCAGCCAATGGGGGCAGACCCCAGGAGAGGTGGACACCAGGTGGTGTCAGGTATACAGGTACAGGGGTTTCTGGGAAGGTGGGTTTTACAAACACTTCTATAAACAGGAACACAGTGCAACAAGAACTAGCTACATTTGTGCAATACAACAGTACTGGATAAAAATCTCTGTCAATACTTACGTAGCATATTAACATTTTAAAGTATGGAAATAATTATTAATAATTTTTCTTTAGTTTTTGTTATATAATTTAATATTTTGACTAGATTTCATTGGTACGGCTCATCCTGTGCATATTTCAAAGCCTGATGTAGGCGACATTTCTACAGGTTGCTTTGGAAAGGCTTCAGGAAAGAGCAGCTGCCATTGCAACTCTTAGGAGAGGGTAAATTATTCTTGAAAGGAAGAAGAGAGCCTAGGTATCTTCTTATATGGTTTTCATCACTGCGGTGTCTGAGCATTTCATACAAGTAAAAATAACAATAAAGGTTTTTCTCCTTCTTCCTTTTCTGCTGGGAAAAATGCAGCAATGGCTCTATGGGACATCTGGCACAACATATAATAAATTATTAGAGAAATATCTATGCACTGAGTTTATCAGACACTGGCTTTGATCCCCATGTGGCTGCATCACATTTGTCCCTATGCAGAAAGTTTAGCACATAAAAGGCTACTGTAAATAGGGAAGGAATCATCTATTCTCTGTGTTACGTCCATGGCACATTCAACAAGGAGTATTTAGCTTAAACTGCAGCAGTGAACACTCAGATTAAGAGTTTTTCCTGTGGTAGATACAAAGCACCATCATCTGAAAATCGATTACCTGGAGAGACAAAACCTTGTCATCACTGGAGATTTATTAAGGGCAGAGTTGATAAATATCAGTTAATAAAACTATTGGCAGAGTTTTTGTCATGTCCTAGAGTATGAAACAAAGGAATGACATTCTGCAATTCATTCTAACCTTTTAATTTTCGAACTCAAAGGAAACATGAACATGGCTTCTTTTGTTAGATATGCTCCTAGAAATTCAACGTGTGACTACTTCTACAAGTGGCAGTCTCAAAAACTTTTAACTCTCTCCAAACTGCACTTTTTTTTTCCTTCCTGCTAGCCTTCCTTCCTTACAGTCCACAAATTCAAGAGGCACAACAATGAGGTTGCTCAGAAATAGTATCCCTCAGTGTCCTAGCTCACTAACACATTAAAGCTTCATGGCCAAAGCACCTGAAAAGAAGAGGCAGCAAAATTTAAGACTAGTTCTTTCATAAAATATTTTGGATTTTCCTTTCACCTCTGGCCTATTAATAAATACTAGAACTGTGTCTTTTTTTCTACTCCCCCATGGATCAACAAAGAAAAGCCCCTTCCAGTAGAACCAAATACAAGAAGACTTTATGAAAAAATACATGAAAGTTTCCATTAAATGGAAGGTGACCAAATTTAGAGTGGAAATTTGAAGATGAACCATTCTGTAACCATATTAAAGAATTTATTTGTTAATCAGTTTCAGAGCCAGATAAGATCCTTATTTCGTATGTCCTTTAAATCTACTGAAATTCTTTTCTATTAAGATATGGATGAAAACTCACGTGTCACCAACTTGTTTTGAACTCTTGACATATATAAAGCTATTCCTAGAAATATAAAATTCAACATTTAAAAAGTAATTTTTGCTTTATTTTAATCCATATTTATATATTTTAATTATAAAATTCTTAAGAACTGAAAGCAATTATTTGGTTCAAGAATATTTAAGAAAATAATCTACAAAAGAAAATAGTTTCACATGCTAAGTCATGAAAACCCTAAGTTTTCCTTATGCTATCATCATCTTTATTTATTCAACCTCTTCCTAAACCCTTCTGTTCTCATTGCTTTCTTTTTGTTTTCTTAATACACAGGCCTAGTATTCATTTCTCCTTTCTGTTATTTCTGTAATTTTCACAAGGGCAAATTAAATCTGTAGCATGACAGCATTATGTGACAGTTCAGTAGTTCCACAATTCCTACAAATATTCTAAGTCTATTGCTGTCATAAGTGATGCTCCTCTGTGTGACTTTCAGAGAGCAAAAGCTTTTTATAGGAAGCTGTGCTAGTTGTCCTATTCTCAGTTCTTCAAGTGAACATAGTGGCAGAATTCTGTTCTGGTGTGACAAAACTCCCTGAGAAATCATCTCATCCCCATCATGGATTGTACACCTCCTGATGCTGTGCAATACAAAGCATCTTTTCAGTTTCCACATGCCTCTGCTGTGCCTTTAGTCTCAGAACTTGTTTGGTTTTATTTGCACTGAATGGTTTTCAAATCAAGGCATCTAAATATATTGACAATGGCATATAATCTCCTGATTGTATTATGTTCCCTTCTGTTTTCTTACCAACATCTTTTGTTCTGTATTACTGACATTGCCATTTTAATAAGTATGCATTTTAAATAAACAACTAAAATTAGATTTTTTTTAAAGACAATTTCAGTTGCCCCTGTTTGTATTACTATGTAGTGATGCAATTTCCCATATGCCATTTTAAAATATTTAAAGCTACCTGGAAAATATAATTGTTCATTTGTTCTTATGCTCATTGTTACTCTCACCAGTGTCATTTGAGGAGTTATAAGAGGGTAATACTTTGTGAAACCATTCAGCACTAAACAAATGAAGCTATTTTACCACTCTCCAAATGCTGTTCTTGCTCAAATCCAGTCAAAGCACTGTGAGTGATGTAAAAGAAATATGAAATTATAGGAAAAAATACAATGGGTGGTGGCAAACCAAATCATAATCTTGCAGACTGTTATCCATCCATATTTTTTTCTGAAAATTTGGAAAATATTTTCCTCTCTCTAAAAAACTAATTTTTAGATTAAAAGAAGTGTTTTTACTTCCCAAGTCCTAAAACATTTGTCAGTCTTCATTAATTTATTTATAATTGTGTTCCACTTCTTCAACCACTTGCCTTCAATATCCTATCACCAAAAAAACCCTGTGAGGATGGAAATTATGGTATATGGCTGCAAGCCTCTTGTCAGTATGACTAAGAGGTGGTTTTGGTTACCATCTACCCTTATGGCTCCAAGTTCTGAAGTTCTGATAGAGCACTGCAGAATAGTGACAGTGTGGTTAGATGTTAAGAAATGCAGTAGAGACACAACAAGAATTTTTCTTAGATGTGAAACCTGACTTAAAATGTGGTTATCATTCTTCTGTCATACAGCAGTGACTGAAAATCAGTTATCTATTCTTACTTTTCTGAATAATTACCTTTTTATAGAGTGCGGTGATAATAAAAATATGTAAAAGTAATTATAATAGTTATATGGTGATACAAGTACATGAATCTTGACATTATATGCCACAATTTCCTGGGATTTTCATAATCCCTACTGATGCAATCTCAATGATGTTGAGCAAAGGGGGATAGTGATTTGCAGCTACCACGCTCCTAACATCTACAACATTCCTTATTTGCCATGAGATGCACTCACCTGTCATCAAGTCCTAAACATCAGACAGCTTTTACAGTGCTATTATTTCCAGTTTGGATGGGGTTTTTTCTTAGAACTTTGTGTTTCTCATTATTGAGCCCCATAAGTTTTCTGTTGCTCCAGTTCTCAATTTTATCCATTTTTTTCTGGATTGAATCTCTTCAATGTGTGAGGTCAAGCACTCACCCAATATTGTTGCTGTCTTTAAACTTGTTGAGGGTGCAGTCTGTGTCATCATCCAGTGTGTAAATTAGGTTACTAAACAATTTAGAACACAACTCAACCACTGGGATAATCTGCTTGTTACCAGCTGTTAGCTGGTATCAGCTAGTCAAGCATGACTTAGTATTGGTACTTCCATGTTGTATATTCCTGATAACTTCTTTATTATATTCTCTGTCACATTGCAGATTCCTGGTCTGAGTGCCATAGCATTATTCTCTGTGTCTCTTTTTCTTGCTTTTTTAAGGAAGAATGTAATGATAGCATTTTTACATCCATCAGGGATCTCACCTAATTGCCATGCAAGCTATAGACAGTGGACTACAGTCACACAAGCCAGTCTTACTGCCCTCTCTGGAGAACTTTGTCAGATAGCATGGATTTGGATACATCCAACTTGTGAATATTGTCCATAAGCTTTTGTAAGTTTTTATTTTGGTGTGAATAATAAATAATTTGTCTGTTAGTTATGTTGGATATTCTTCTCTGTTTGAATTTTGTAGAACTGATTTAAATTTTTTTTTTTTTTTGAGGTAAATTGATCCTAGCAATTAATTTTCATGCTAAAAGTGTTACCTTGAATGACATTGTGGCAGATGTTCTGGATTCAAGAAACTGGCTCTACAATACAACTTTGCATGTACAGCTAATATAATTTATGTGATTTCTTCATGTGTAGGCTCTCTTCTACTACTCTACTTTTTTTTGTGTTTCTTCCCTGCTCCCCACCATGGCTGTTGTCTGTTGTCACCCTGCATGTAGAATTAACACTTCAATCTAGGCTCAGACTTCAAATCCCACAGTAACCTGAACACTGTTAATAGATCAAATGACCTGGAATATTAATTCATTGTTCTCAAATCACATATATTTCCTGAAAACTATTTATATTCTCCTTTTTTTTTTTCCTTATTTTCAGAGTCAGTCAAATGACAAATAGAGTTTAGTTTGAAGTAGTCTGCAGTGTAGTTTTTCCCCGCTCCATTACAATTAATAATTTGCTAGGACAAATTTGCTACAAAATACCTCTTTTGCTTCATGGATATGCAAAGGTCTGCACATTTGAAAATATATATATGATTTTAACATTTCTTAGAAAAAAATTATTAAAGACATTTTCACATCCAAACTTTGAACTCTTTCAATGATGTTGCCCACAGTTGACAGTTTTTGTTGTGGTGCCTCTTTTCAATGGCTTTGCAAAACTTGTGATGAGGAATTTTGTAAACTCAAACCTGCTTTTCCTGCCTTTCACATTTCTGTTGAAATGTAGTCTAAAGGGGAAAAGTGGAATTTTACCATCAGGACTTGTGCCATCTTATGTAGTGTAGGTGTTTGTTTCTCTTTAAATGACAAGATAGACAGGATGGAAGGCTTCTCCAGTTGCAAATGGCCCACAGTATAGGTATGGCCAGATAAATGTCACCCTTAGAAATTTAATTAAATGGTCACAGACATTAATAACTTTTTTGACTTTCATTTGTCAGTTGTTATAATTCAATAATCCAGTGTGCACAGATCCAACTCAAAGTGTTGATTTTGGAGTAGATGTCACTCACTCTGGGTTAGTGAAATCTGGTTAGAACACTAGTTCTAATTGTTAGCAAAACAGAATTGATTGATTTGCAAGGTAAGGCAGATTACACTTGCCTGGCATAGGCATGATAAACAATAAGATGTCTGAAGAGACAGAAAATAATATGAAGAAAAGAAAAAACAGAAAAAAAATTAATTTCACTGGGACAGGAATTGTTATTGTTATACTTGGATCATTGGAAATGTTTAAACACAATACCATTAGAAGAATTAGGGTGCATAATACTGTAAGTAAAAAATCGCCTTAAAAATATCATAGTTCCATCCTTTCTTGACCACCACTTCTGTGTCCTAGATCCTTTATAGAAACCCTTGACAGTCATGGCAAAACTTTCCTTCTGGCCAACACTTGGATATTCTCAGTGTATTTCATCATTGCTGGCACCTTTCCTAAAAGTGAAAACAGTAGCATTTTTTTAACAAGACAAAAATAAAAGAGGAAAAAATGTCCTATTCACCCATTTCTCTGTGTGAAGCCTTCACATTTGTGGTTTTAATGCAATTAATCAAAGACCAAATGCATTTGTATTCTCTGAACAGTTCAGGAATACTTCATATTTTCTCAGTGTAGCAGTGTGGAATGGTACAGGATGCCAATGGTAATAGTTCTGGGAAAGATATCATTCATACTAGGGCAATTCTTATGGGTTTTGTTTTAGATGATGGATTGCACATTCTCAGTCATTTGCAAGCTAAAGGCTTTACATGTTCTGTCTACATTATCAAATTTCTCACTCAGTTTGAAAGCCACAGCATTTTAATTGAAAGGAATGCTAACCCTTCCAGCCCTATCAATATGTCAAGGTTGTTAGACTCTGAGAAATAACCTTCCCATTTCAGAAAAATGGACAAATTCCATACAAATGTTTTTACCTCAGCAACCAACGGGGCTGAAAGGTGAATTGGCACATATTCAAGTGTAAAATATCAAACAGTGAACTCGATGCTACAAGAAACTCTTTTAAAATTCACTGACTTGGAATAGATTGAATATCTGAGGGCTTAGCAATGTCTATCAATGGTGTTAGTCTCCCTACAACTGCTATAGAAAAGACTTTCTCCTTTGAGGCTAGCTTCAGTGTACAACAGAGATTACTGGATCTGTTTCAGTAAAAGAAGGGATCAGAGTAAGGGAATTGGGCATTTGTACAGCAGAAGCTCTCAGATCAGATTGGTGCAGCTCATCAAATGGTGATATTTAGTTTAGCTCAGATCTTACACAGTAAAACAAAGCTGAGTAAGAAGTGAATGCCTTAGTGCCTTGCCATTGTGAAATGTTTTTAGATAAGCAGTATGTTGCATTTGAAAACAAAATAGCTACTGTATTTATATACAAGCTTTATCAGTGATTGAAAATACTACTTTTTCCAATGGCTAGAAATTTACTTCTAGAAAAGTGACATATACATATTTTAAACAATGTTTAGGTATAACTGATGATGTATGGATTTTGCAGGTAATGAATTTAACTTCATAGGCTGCTGTTGATGTTCTGTCTCCCCTCTTCTAATCCCTGTTCTGAGGACCAAAATTTGATATATTATTTGCACATATGCTTTTGGAAAAGTCAAATGCTTATTTTAGTGGAGAGGGAAGAAGATTTGTGCAGATTTCTGAAACGTGAAAACATTCTTTAAATGGTTTATTTTCCAAATACATTTATTATTGAGTATAGATTAACATTTCTAGGGTATATTCATAGTTTGTCATTATGGCATTTATGAATATATAATTTTAATAGCTATATGTATATAATTAGGGAGAATGACTAACAATGAGATTGAAATACATCTGGAAAATAATTAGTTTTTGGATCTCCCCCTAAATAACCTCTAGTTTTGTACAATCTGAGTTTTAATTAAAAAAAAAAAAAAGAAATCTAAGAAGTTCTGACTGCTGTTTTCAGGTGCAATATGAAACTTTGTAAGATTTATAGAAACTTATTCACTCAGAAAGTTCAGTTCTGAGATTGTTTGGTTGCAAATTGATCTTTCTGGACAGAAAGACCACATTGTCTCTCCATGTCCAGACACTTATTTGAAGAAGTGGTTACTTTATACTATTCAGGAAATATTCAAGGTAAACAGTTTAAATCTACACTGTTTCAGTTAAGTACATTTTCCAGGTGTACTCTTCCAATGGTTGTCAGGGGTGGACAATTGATATTAAAAATAATTTATTTATACTCCTGAAGGATCTTTGCTATTTTTTTGTGGTTTTTTTGAGTATTAGCACTAATTAAATTCAATTTAGTTTCACAGAGACATATTTTCATTGTATCTTTTGTAATTTCTTTCCTATTAATGCAAAATTAGAAGTCTTCTGGTAGATCCAAAGAGCAAACAGTTGTAATTTACTACGAGCACTTGGGTTTGGCTTACTTTCCTTCTTTAAATGCAGTATAGGTACCATTTATAGGCTCTATTGTGGTAGATATCTGATGAACCTTTTCTTCAATGTATTCCTAGGGAACGGTAAAGTTACTGCTCTGGCAGATGCTTCTGACCAAATCCTCTGGTTCTGTGACTATTTGGTCTCTTAAAGAATTTGTTTTCCTAAGTTTTAAAAAGTCAAGATCCTTCTCAGTATGCCCCTTGTGGAATGATAGCCTAGCTTCCAATACCATAAATCATCAAATCATTGTTCCAGATAGTGAAAAAGTACTGGTGTTAGCTGACTGTATAATAAAGCTAGTTCTAATGGGAATTCATGTTCATCTCATGCTTTTCCAGTTCAGAAGAAGAATATGGAATGAGATACAGCTCCTGTCATATAAAATTCTAGCCTTCTCTTTGATCTATCAGCACCAGTTTTGACCACACTACTGCCAAAAAGGCAAGTCGTGCTCTTTTCCTTGCCTCCAGCTGTCTGTCCTTGCCACCTCTCTTGTGTCAGTGGTAGTGATCATTCTGTTCTTTTGGAAAAAAAAATAATTTAGGGAGGCATGTCTAGTTCTTAGTCAGTTCAAGGAACTGAGATAACTGGTGAGCTACGTGATTTAAATACTGGTATAGGATATGCCCAACAAAAGAGAAGAAAGTGAAGGCTGCAAGGCGTGAGATTGTGTAAACATCAATGAAAGTTCACAGAAATAAAAAAATTACAATAAAAAGGTTTGATTAATATTTGTAAATATTTACTAAACTCTGGAGTTTAGCAAGCAGCAGCTTCTTATTTCTCTTGGTATAAGCCCTTGTAAGCCCTCTATTACTTGCATTTTCAGTTTTATTGACATGTCAAGATTTCTATTGAACAAGTGAATTAGAGAGGTTTGTTTTTTCTTTATATGTATATGTTTGTATGCTGATGCAAATCTTGATTCATTTGTATGTAAGATTTTGAAAAGGAAAGTTAAGACTCTGCTTTAGCTCTCAATCTGCTGAAGCTCAAATGTTTTCTAGTTAAGCCAACAGAAGGAAGAATGCAAATTCTTTCTACTACTCTTGATGCCTTCGGGTGGTACAGTTTGTTTTCAGAGCAGCCTGGTTGTCATGGGAGACACAGTGGGAAATGTAGTGTTTTCAGCTAAAGACATTCTGTAGCATCTTCTGTTGAACTCTGTTACAGTGAGAATATCACTCTATGGACAGAATACTAAAGAAAAACATTGCTGCTGTTTGTATCTACTGGACTTTTTAAACTCATGGTTTGTTATGTGGGTGGGGTTTTTTTGGTTTGTTTGCTGTTGTTTTGTTTTTTCCTGTTATTGGATACTTTAAGAGAAATCATACTGAAGAGCCCAAAATATGTGTTTTTTAAATCACTAGGTAGTAGTCTTTATTTAAGAGACAATTAGAAAACAACAAATTAAAAACACGCTTTAAAGCTTCACAGTTGCCTCTATAGGACAGTTCAGCTTTAGCTAATCTCTTTTTACTCTTATGATCACTTTTATCTATTGTTTGAAGCATTATCTTGCATAAATATGAAATAATGAGAACAGTTATGGATTTCTAAATAGCTGTCAGGCTGATTTTCATATCATCAGAAGCTGGGAGAAAGCTTGAAGGATGCTTGCTTATCTCTTGCTTTTTCTAGAACCAGCTTGACTTGTTTGTTGTAAATGTTGGTTTGGAGTCTGTTGTCTGACATGAAGGACCGCCTATTTTTCTTCTTCTTTTTTTTTTTTTTTTTTTTTTTTTTTTTTTTTTTTTTTCTCTCTCTCTAGAAGAATGACCAGGCCTGTATAGAGTATGCACACAGAAAATGACACAGTGTTGCTGTGCTGGCTTGAAAACCACACTAGAAAATTTTGGTAGAGACAGGGTCTTCCTGTTTAGTACCCATTTTCACAGAGAAATTTAAAGTCTCAGGCAATTAAATGTTGAATTTTAGTTCAAATTTTCAAGTAGTTTGTTTTCAGCTATTAAGATTTTTTACTAATCCTCAATCCAATGTAGACCAGGAATTTAGCTTTTTCTTCCTGCTTATCCAGATGCAAATAAATAAGTAAGATATGTATATAAAAGAGAGGGAACAAATAATAAACTGTTGTAATGACCCATTCAAATAAAAGCTGTGTAGAGGAAAAAAAAGGATTTTTGTTACACTTGGGGATTAGAATGTTTTTGGCAAGTAAAAACAGTTAGTCGATGGATCCATAAATAAATTGAAGAACTTTGTGGAATACACCTGCAGTAAATGCTTTTTATAAAACATACCATACAATTTGTTTGCCATAAAAAAAAAAAAAGTTAACTTATACATTGCCCTTCCCTGTATTTAACATCTTACATGGTTTTAACTTTTTTTTTTAGGCTTCATAAAATTGTTTTCTTTTGGCACTAAACTTCCCATTTGCACTTTGAGGGCTTTTAAAATTATTTTATTTTTCTAAATTCAGAATTTAAAATATTCTGCATAATTAATTATTGGAAAATGTTTCATAGCACTAACTGCTGTCTGTTTTTGCAAAATTGGATAGAAGTAATTATCATAGTAAAATGGATTATAAAATCATTGATATGATGATATCTTCTTAGTATAATATCAAATTTTATGAAAATAACTAAAAATTTGGATTTCAGAGTTAAAACTTCAAATATGTTTCTATGTTATCAGCTGGTTATGAGAGGATCCTATATAACATTGGGGAATATTAGATTTGCAATAGGACACTGAATGTCAATGCAATATAAAACTTGCACAACAGGTGATTTTTATCATCAATATAATAGACTAATCAAGTGAATAATTTTTTTCAATAGCTTGGGAGTAATGAAGAAGCTCATCTTGGCTGCTTAAACTGAAGCTGAGTTACTGAACTTCCTGGTCAGTCGTGGTTCTGTATGAGTGTTTAAGCAAAGCTAGGGAAAGAAAGAGTTATACGTTGTTTCTCTGTCTTTCTCATGTCAGCTGTCATAGAAATGAATGTTGTAATAGATCTCTAATCTTCACATGCTAAGCAATCCTTAGATGGTGGGGATCTTGAAAGACTCTTTCCTCTTCTCTAAGTAGTATCTCACAACAGGAGGAATGAATTCATGATGACCCTTAATTAAAGAATAAAAATGGTGCTTATTTTAGCATAATATTGCTAATTATTAAACATTATCCACTTCAAATATAAAAGTGTTAAGTGAATTCAAAATAGGAGTAGCAGCTGCAAAATTTTGACTCAGCCCTAGAAGCGAAACAGGTGACTGATCCGACCATGTAATGGTAAGTTCTCCTTATTTGAGGGTCAAAGGAAGGATTCTGTTGATGCTGACTTTGGCATCTTTTCCATTTTCTTGGTTTCAAAAGCAAGACAAAATTTAAAAATCAGAAGAGGTGGATTTTGTTCCTCAAGATTATGGTTTTATTAAAATGATTATGAATGTATGGAAACATCATTGAAGATATTTAATACAATCATGTAACCTAACATTCCTTCAGATAAACTGTGAGTATATCTATGAAAGTAAATTTCCATCAACAGCTGTAGTTATGATTGTGTATGCTTTCACAGAAAATCCTAGAAAGCACAACAACTACCCAACATTCCCCTCAAGTAAACAACAAAACAACAAGACAAACTAAAATCAAATCTACATTTCCATTGTATCATTGCTTGCAGTAACCAAAATTTAAAAATTTAGACTGAAATATTTCATCAAAGATATTGACTATAATGGACTATAGACATAGAAACTTTTGAAGAACACTGAGTTAAAATGCTTCCAATAATGAGTTAAAATCCTGTTTTGGGGAAAAAATAAAATAAAATAATAATTAAAAAATATTAGAGAAAAATATGGTTTCCTCCTCTGTATAATTTAACCTGGCAAAACTGACTTTTCTCTAGGCTCATACGTATCTTATCACAGTGATAAGGATATCTGTTGGCATTCTGAATATCTTATTAAGCACATAATTCCACAAAAAATGGAAAGAGGATCAAATCAGCCAACCATCTGACAATATGGAAAATATCTTTGAACAATGGTGATAAGATGCTTGCTGAGCTTTTTCACAGCAAAATGATAGGTGCCTGTGCGGGCCTCCATCTGTAGAGGGTAGATCAATATAACAGAGGTTGGAATGCTGAGGTACAGACTGTGTTTTTGTCTTTGCCAGTTATGTAGTATTTGACTATGGGGAGTTGGGTACCCTTAAATTTTGGTAAGATACTCAGCAGAAATGCATACATTTCATTTTGGCTTTAGGTTAGGTAGTGGTTCTTCTTAGTTTTTGTTTGTTTGTGGGATTTGTGGGGTTTTTTTGGGTGGGTTGTTTTGGGGATTTTTTTGGGGGGGTTTTGTTTGTTTGGGGTTTTGGTTTTTGGTGTTTTTTTTTGTTTTGTTTTTGGGTTTTTTTTGTTTTTTTTGTTTTTTTTTTTTTTTTTTTTGTTTTTTTTTTTTTTTTTTTTTTTGTTTTGGTTTGGTTTGGTTTTGGTTTTGGTGGTTTTTTTTTTTTTTTGTG